>PVKZ01003240.1:0-147820 GCA_004027375.1 Macroglossus sobrinus
AATATTTAAGTAATGCAGACAGCACAGTGCACAGTGATTGATTCTGTTACACTTAAAGATAACCAGGTCCTGACCCATATTTTTCCCCTTGGCTTTACTGAGATATAGTTAACAAATAAAATTGTAATATTTTTAAAGTATACAACCTAATAATTTGAGTGAAACAATTACCACAATCAAGTTAATGAACATATCCATCACCTCTCAAACATACCTTTTTTTATATAACACGGTATTACTATCATCACCATACTATACATTAGAGCCTCAGAACTTATTCGTCTTCTATCTAGAAAGTTTGGATCCTTTAACCAACATCTCCCCCATTTTCTTCACTTCCCAGGCCCTGGCAATCACCTTATACTTTTTCTATGAGTTTAACTTTTTTTTTAATTTCACATATAAGTGATACAATACAGTATTGTCTTTCTCTGTCTCTTGATGAATGTTATTGAAGTGTAAATTTAACACCCAAATCCCATAAGTGACATGAAGAACAATGGGGAAGCAGGAGGAATTCACACTACACAGACATGGGCAGTCCCAAAACTCAGTGACCTTGGACAGCTACAAGGTCAAGACAGGTTTTTTCACAGTGATTTGTACAAAGTTTGTTTATGAAAAACAAACATTTAAAAGAAGGCATTCAGTTATAGACAAGGTAAACATAGTAGCAAAAAATAATATCCAAAGTGGGCATTTACCAGACAATTTGGATTAAAATGATATAAAAGGCAGACTGTTTGGGCCTTTCTTAGACTTGATGAAAATTTGTAGATAAAGAAACTGCTTAGGAAGGAAGGAAGGAAGAAAAGAAGAAAGAAAAAAGGAAGGAAGATAGCCTCTTTTTCCATAGCCTTCTGCCAAACAAATTCTGTTGCTAGGTAAACATAAGTTACCAACAATTTCTGTACTGATATATACAGCAAATTATAGCTGAGAAGAAGCATGTTAGCTTACGAAACAAATATTAGATTTGTGTTGTGGCCCAAGAAAAATAGGGTTTTGCCACGATGAGCCATTGCAAGTCTCTCTAACAATTTCCTAGCCTAATAAACACTCTGACTTTTTATGTTGTTAAGTTTGATGAGAGTAGAATCATGTAGAAAAGAAAGAAGAATCAAAAGAAATGACAAAGATGATGCTCTTTCAAAGTTGAAATTACTAGTTTTAAACTTTGTGTTTAAATATGCAATAACAGCAGAAAGTAAGCCAACATGGTTTGTAATATATCCCTCAGACTTACCATCTGGATTGAAGTCAAATTTAATAAGTCCAGCTACATCAACTCCACTTCTCTGGCACTATAACATTTAAGAAAGGCTGGTCAAACAATCAGGCGTGATAATAAGAGTTCCACTTCTATGAACTTTTGCACCTAGAGACTGTATCCACGCTCAGTGCATTTTTGTAAAAAGAAATTTCAGCAATTTAAGGCCCTTTCAGCCCATATTTCTCATCCGAACTAAAATGATGTTTGTTTAATAAGCAATTGGTTCACAACTGGACTTCAACTGTCCCACCACATCCCAGAACAAACTGTTGAATCACATTTAGATCCACACTGACATCTGCAGGTAATTGAAACAGAATTTCTATGAATCAAATTCTAGACACAGAATTCTCAAACCAGTCATCACAGTAGTGTGTGACCCCATAAAACTTAAATACCCTGAATGACAATTTATTTCTTTAAAAAAATATTCTCAAGGTTTAAGTGCTTTCGTAGACCGAAATATTATGTATAGAGTATGAACTCAACTATGTAGGAGGAAAAAAACCCACAAACATATAGCTGTTTCTGCATACTGTAATTATGATGGTTTTTATTTTCACTTTAAACTTTTTTTCTATTTTCCATTACTTTTAATATACTTTCCAGTGAGCACATAGTACTTTTACAATAAATTATTGAAAATTTGCTACCTATATTTTAACCTCAAATCCTTAGTTGTCCTAAATCAATTTGTATTCACATTCATCAAAACTTTTTTTTACAAAAACCCTACAAAATGTTGTTTTACTGTAGTAAGATGCTGTTATGCAGTATGCTTATTTATATAAATTATCAAAACTCTAAATACAAAGATAAAGATAAAACAGATTTGTAGCACACTCAAGCTGCTTAATCTAATACATGTGATTTTTCCATAGTGCCTTTCAACTTAGAGAAATTTCAAAGTAACATTTATTGGATCAATCTATAATTACAGTATTAGAGAAAACAGGATCTACTACCAAGAGGTTCCTTTTACAATAACTGTCTTAGGGAAAGCCTGTTTTTCTGGGTTTGCAAAATCAAGTGACTCATTTAAGTTCTGAGATAAAAAAAAATCAACATTTGAAGAAAGCTTTATTCTGCATATTAAAAAATAGGTGTAATAGGAAAAAATATCAAGGGTTTCTAGTGATAGAAAAAAAGACAACTGCTTAAGGGCTCATTAACAAATTCAATCAACAGGTACTCATAAATATGCAGTCATTCAACTTACAAGTGTGTTACATTTCAAAAATAAATTGATATATTTACTTTTTGGTGCACAGAATGCATTTTCTTGAAGAAACAAAGTTATGGTAGTTAGGGTGTCCAGATAAATCACTAAAGTAAAGCTAACAATAAAATTAAACAGATGTTAGAATAATTTCAACAATAAATTATTTTTCAGTTTTCTTGTTTTGGGGCATGAGAAAATAATTGCAGAAAGAAAAGAAAGCAGGACCTTTTTAAGCACTTTAGATATTAACATCTAATTGCTCTTTAAAACTTGCAGCTTTTCTTATTTTTGTTTTATGCTTATGGGTCATGCTTAAGGTTTTACTTTAGTTAACAAATGGTTATGAGATGGAAATTAAGAAGAAATATTAGGAGACAGATTTTGCTTTGGGAACTGGGTAAGAATTGAAATAGAAGTGGGGAGAGGGAACTAAAGAAAACATGGATGCAGACTATACTTCTTGCCTCTACTTTATTCATTCATTCATTCAACTATTAAGTGGCAAGCCCCATTGGTGAGTATAAGGACCTAGTAGTTCATCTATTCATTTATCCAACCATTCACTCTCCCCACCAAGGGCTCCAGATAGTCAAACTGACTGCATATTTTAAAAATTCTTCTCGGAACTATGTATTCATGTTTTTACCTATTTTCCTCTTAGGATTTTTAGCATTTTCTCCCCTGAAATTTAAGAGATTTTTATAAATTGAGGATATTAGCCATTTATGTAGGATATGTAAGTATTTTCTCCCAGTTTTGTCATCTTCCTTTTTACTTTGCTTATGTGTTTTTGCCCTGCAGAGGCTTTTACTTTCATTTTTCATTATGTAACAGGCTATATAACACAGTAAATAATAATTTTTAAAATGTGAAGTGATTACAAAAAGAAGGGAGCAGCTTTCTTTATAGAAGAATGCTATCTAGTAAACGTGAAAAAAATGACAGAATTAGGAAAACATCATTTTGCAGCTACCATCTTAAAAATTGATTCAGGTAGGTATCACTAATGGATGCTAAAATTATTGGGTAAAATTGTTGGGGAACAAGACATTCACATGGTCACATCTATTTTTAAAATATTAATTTAAAGGGAGAAAAAGTACCTTTACAGTGGAAAAATCTGGAGAATACTATCTTAATCAAGTGATAAAATTTGGCATTGTCAATGGAACAACTGACATCATGTGTCTCCCGATGTGATGCAGTGGAAATCACCTATATGGCATTCTTGCCATTCTAATGTAAAACTGAATCTAATCATGAAGAAAAAATCTGATAAACCTAAATTACAGGACATTATATAAGACAACTGGCCCAGGCTCTTCAAAAATGAATATTTAATGAGTGATGAGAAAAGTGGAGGACTGTTCTGTATTAAAGAAAATTGATGAGAAATGACAACTAAATGAATTTGCATGATCACTGATCCTAAATTTTGGGCCCTCAATTGAAATAAAAAGCTCTAAAGGAGATTATTGCAATAATTAGGGAAATTTGAATGAGCTGTGAATAATATTTTACTGATGTGAAATTTCTTGAGTGTACTAATAAAATTGTGTTTATGTAGGCAAACATCCTTGTTTTTAGGCAATACATGTTGAAAGGGTGTCTGAAAAAGCATCTTAATGTCTGCACCTTAATTTCAAATGGTTCATAAAAATGTGTATATAAGTATAAATAAAATACACATACACACATGTAGAGAGGGGAGGAGATAGAGGAAAAGGAGAGGAGTGAGAACAAATGTGGCAAAATGTTAACAAGTGTTTAATCTTGGTAAAGAATATGTGGGTGTTCATTGAACTATTCTTTCACTTTTTCTATAGGTTTGACATCTTTCTAAATAAAAAGTTGAAATTAAAAAAAATAAATTTGGAAATATCTATCAAAATAAACCTAAAAGCAACAAATGAACAGGACAAGCAGAGACTCATGGACATGGACAATAGACTAGTGGTTACCAGAGGGTAGGGTGTGGGGGTATAGGGAGGCAGATGGGGTAAAGGGGGTCAAATATGTGGTAACAGAAAGAAATCCAACTATGGGAGGTGAACACACAGTGTAAATATATATATATATATGCCTTACTGTTAAAGTGTAAAGCTGAAACTTATTGAATTTCATTAATCAATATCACCATTAAAAAGTAATTAATTAATTAAAAATATATAAATACACATACTTTTTGTTTCGGTAGTTCGGCTTATAGAAATTTATCTGACATATGATTAATGTTATTCATTGCAGCATTGTTAGATAATAGAAAAAATTAGGAGCAATTGACATTTTCCTTCTATGGGGTACTAGCAAAATAAAATGGTTAAAAAATATGAAGCTCTTTGAGAACTAATATGAAATCATCTCCAAGATACAGTGTTAGGAAGAAAAGGTAAGGTACAGAACAATTCCTACAGCATTGTGTTGGATGAAATAAATGACCCTACCTCTTCCCCTCCCTAATCCCAAATCCCTTGCAATGTGATTTTGCAGCTCCTCACATCCCTTGAATCTGGGCTACCCTCATGACTTACTTTGGTCAATAGATTATAACAGATTATGATTTGCCAGGTCCAAACCTAGTCTCCCAGAGGCCTTGTGTCCTTCTGTTCTTATGAAATCCTGACACTAAAATGAGAAAAAGCTGGAAGGTGAAAGATCCTGTGGTATAGAGCCAAATAATCCCAGTTGAGGCCATTCTAGATCAACTAATCCACAGTTGACTCATCAACTGATCAGCTGACTCTGACCTTGAACAGTAGAACCATGCAACTTACACAAAGACTCATCAGGAAAAAATAAATGAGTAACTATTGTTTTAAGTCACTAAGGTTTTGGGGGGTAGAGAGGGAGATTACCTAGTTATAGCTCATACAAATATGCTACCATTTGTGTAAAATTTGGGGGAAAAACATATAGATGTATTTGTTAGCACATGGAAACTTTCTGTGTTAGAATGCACAAGAAACTAAAAACACAATTGCTTTTGAGGAGAGAAGCTACGGTGGCTGGGGGATGAAGATGAGAAGAAGACATTTCACTGTCTGCATTTTTGTATCTTTTGAATTTTGAAACTTGAATGAATGAATGAAATCTGTTTTTTTTTAATTCAAATCAATCCTTGAATCATCTCAAGTGGGTAATGGGAAATCTCATATCCTATTGGTGAGATTATAAATTGCTACAATCTTGGTAAGGTGGAGGTATGGCTTTAAGGAGTGCCTATAAAATATGTAAATGCACAAACTATCTCTGGAAGAAGGCACCTAAAGCTGATAACCCTAGTTGCTTCTGAGGAAGGACCTTATGGAACTGGGTTTAAGGGTAGAAGACTGACTTTTTCTTATATGCCCTTTTTACTGCTGGAATTTTTTACATTGAACTTGTATTATCTTTTAAAAATGAAAATAATGAATAAAATGTACATACTTTTGATCCACCAGTTTATCACTTCTAAGGTTCTCTCCTGCAGAAATACTTGCAAAAACAAAGATAAATGTACATTATTACTTAAATATACTAATAAATTATAAAAACATAAATGGCCATAAATTAAAATTAAGGATTAGTTAAACAAATTACAGAATGTTTATGGGTTTAAAAAAAAACCATAAACCATCACCCAGGTCAACACAGAACATTCCAAAAGTTCTGAAGCACTTCTAGCCGTTTACCTCCTATGAATGATCACAAGCTGTTTAAACCAATGTCACCATAACCCAGGACACATAGAGCATTCTAAAAAATTCCTAAAACATCCAGTTTGATAACTCACCAAACTGCACACTTTTTTGGTATGTTATATTTCAACTAAAAGTTTAAAAATATGTATATATATATATATGTATATATATATATATATATATATATATATATATACACATATATCTTTTATAAATATGAAGGCTGTGGAAGAGTTTATTTTGTATACTTCTTTAAGGTTTGAACTTTTTATAATAAGCTTTTTCCCCTAATTTAAAATGAAGAAAAACAATAAAGAAGAAAATAATTTAACACTACTATTAGATATTAGTTTTGTCTCTGAGGAGGAAATATACACAATCGGGATTACAAATCCTAGAATTTTTGACCCACTATCTACACCAGCCACAGTTCCCTTTCCTCCTACCCCCATCCCATAGGGAGATAAGTGCTTGAGGAACAGATTTAAAGAAACACTTTGCTAGCTTGGGCTTTCACTTCAAATTTTAATGTAGTCGCCATATGGGTTAGACTACAAATTCCTTTTTGTCCAAATTAGGCAGACCTCAGTGACCCAAACTAGAAGCTTGTTTCTCTGAGGCTACTTTCTGACTTTAGTTTTGGAGCTTTAACCACTCCTTTAGTCAGAAGAAATAAGTAAGAAAACACAAACCATAGAGAAATCACACCTAAGGGAGGCAAGAAACCTTTTCAGGTGACCAATTTGGTCCCAGTTTGCCTGGGACTTTGCTTGTTTGGGCCCTGAAAGTCCCTAGGAAACCCCTCAGTTCCAAAAAAACCAGGACCTAGCAAACCAGGCCTCGGGTGCTCTTTAGGTCCCTGTTAGAGCTCCAAACAAGTTCCCCTTTGACCGTCAAGGTGGTAGGGGGATGTCTTCTCAAAAGCTAAAAAAGAAGTACCAGACTTCTCTTACCACACTTTACAGAAGAGCAGAATAAGAATCCCAGAAAGAGAGAATTCAAAGAGGCACCCCAAAAGAACATTCCACACAGATTCAACAGCTTTTAACCTCTTTATACCAAAAGTTCCACACACCACTGTGACCCAATACTTTCCTAGATCTGAGTTCTGATTTACATTTTAATTTGAAGAATTGGTCATATGTACATATGATAGTTTGCTTAAGATGTTTCCTTAAAGGAACTCACTTTTTTCTTCATATATATATATATATATATATATATATATATATATATATATATATACATATATATATATATACACACACACACACACACACACACTTAAAAATCTTATTTGCTAAATTTGTTTTTATTATTTTTTTTATTATAGCAACATTGGTTAATGAAATCCAGTAAGTTTCAAGTGTACAATTGAAAACAACAGCTAAATTTGTTTTAACAGAAAACATATCACTCTCATAAATGAAAAATCAGAAAAATGCCACAAATAAAAGGTACAAGTTACATATATATTAATAAATATTACCTGTACGTGGAAGACTCCTCGTGCAAGTTTTTCTCAGGAATGTGTGGAAGGCAAGAAGATTGGTGCTCCTCCTAGAGGGCAGTGAGTAGTTAACACTTCCCCAGCTTTCTTCCAGCTCATTCTATAGGTTAACACTCCCTGGTGATTTTCTTTCAGTGCCCTCTATTGGTTAGAGTGTGAGGTTATTCAACAAAGCTTAGGGTGATTATTATGTTTCAGATACAGTGCTAGCTGCTGAGGATTCAGAGGACAAAATGGGGACAATTTTGTATTGTAATTGAGCAAGGGGTGGAAAAGAAGTAAAGGAGGAAGTTAGAAAATTTGGGCACAGATCCCCTTTGTCCAAAATAGGTAGCCCTCAGTGACCCAAAGTAGAAGCTTGTTTCTCTGAGGCTACATTCGGATCTTAGCTTTGGAACTTTAACCACTCTTTTAGTCAGAAGAGATAATAAACCCATGTTTACTTGTCTCTGCAATCCAACTTTTGCCCCTTCCACCTCACACAAAGTACACATACAAAATCTCTAGGCAATCTCCTAATTATCAGGTCCAACGGGCAGTTTTCAATCATCTTTAGTGACCCTGGAGAAAACTACCTCCTTAGCTTCACTGATACTGCTAGCTGTTTTTCCCATTTACTTTTTTTTTTTTTGCTACCCCAGCTCTCCTTCAACCTCCTTTAAAATGTTGATGCTTGTCAGGATTTTGTCCTTAACTCCTCTCCTCAGTACAATCTCCCTGCTTCCACAAACACCCATGGCTTCCATCTACATAAGCTAAAGACTCTCAAATCCAAAAAGACCAAATGCAGCCTGTTTCTCTCTCTGGCCTCATTTTAAAAGTCAATTGGGGTAACTTATTTCTCATAATTAGTGAAATACTTGTATTTCTGTGATAGTGCCTTGGTCTCTTCTTGCATGTATCCTATTTCCCTCTATCTGACACCCATCTCCATCCCAAGTTTGTTCTTCAAGATTTAGCTTCAGCGTTACCCTAAGAAGCATTCCAGAAGCACAGCACAGCCTATGTTGAGTACTCTCCCTTTGTGCTCCAGCACACTTGAATCAGTGCTTCTAATGGTCAGTGAACTATTTATTCCACTGAGATGGTCTTCTTGAAGGCATGAACTTAATCAGCATTTACAGTTCCCTACAAGGGGCTGAATACTTGTAAAATTGATAAATAAAAGAAATCCCTAAGCTGCGAACAGTTCAACAGGAAGAGAAGCTCAGGAGTGGTATACACCAGGGGTGTCTAAAACTTGAGTATTTATATCTTCTTTTCTCTTCACAGAAGCAGCCATGGCTGGCAGGGCTGGAAGGGCATGCAGGTTGGAGCCAGAGACGGTTGTGGGTGACAAGGCAGCCAGGGTGGCAGAGTCAGAAATTGGTTACATAGGAGAAATGAGCAATTAAATTGAGGATAAAGGGAACCAGGTTTGCTACTACCAGAAAATGGAGATATAAATATGGATAGGGTAGATGCTGCATGAACCTTGTGCTGGTTAAACTGGAACCATAGGTGTAAGTTTGAACTCATTTTAATAAATGAACAGATATAAACATCTGTGGATCTGTACATCTGTGCTGAGGCCCCAGTGACAATGATTATACCTCATACCTAGTCTATACCTTGATTTTGAAATACCATTCTCTATTAAAAGAAATCGAGGCTTCTTAGAGAAATGGCTGATCCCAGGGGCTGGGACAAGGAAAGAATGGAAATTCTTGTCAGAAAGTAAAACACTGCTCAAAAAATTATAGAGATTTGTCGAAAGGGACATAGGAGCCAGCTTGGAGGGGCTCTCACTGTCCAAATTTGAGAGGTGAATATCAAAATTATCATGGTAATGGATTAAAGTCCACTGACTAAAATAGGAGTCCATGAGTCCAGATTGATGCAAATAAATGGCTGAGAAGGAACATTTTTTCTTTACGGTAGAATGCTAACTAATACATGTAGAAGAAATGATAATTTAGAGTCACCATTACAGAGCCATCATAATACTATCAGGCAAGAAAGATCAGTGGATACTAAAACTAGTGAGTGAAAGTTTGATTTGGAAACAGGATAGTTATATATTCTCAAAGTATCTCAACAAAATATTCTATTAACTTTAAAGGGAAATACTAACTGTTCAGTAGACTAACACAGTAGATACCACCTTGACCAAAGGATCAAGGTTACCATCACCAGTAAGAAGATGGTGATGCCAAATGCCTCCTGCAATACAATGAGAACACAGAATCACTTCTGTGCTATTTCTGCCCAAAATGAATAACCTGAGTTTAATAACTAGGAAACATCAGTCAAACCTGAACTAAAAAACATTTTTCAAAATAAGTGACATTTTTCAAGAACATGAAGGTCACAAAAGACAAAGAAAGACTGAGGGACTTCCAGGTTGAGGAAAACCAGACACATAATGACTAAGTGTAACACATGATCCTTTATTGAATCCTGGGCCAGAAGAAAAGATTTTTTCTCCTTTTGCTAAGAGTATTATTGGGACCACAGACAAAATCTGAATGGGGTCTGTAGATTAAATAGTATCAAAGTCAACTTCCTGATTTTGATAGTTGCAATGTGGTGATGCAGACTGTCCAAGCCTTCAGAAAAAAGTGTGTGTGTGTATATATATATGTATATACATATATATATACACACACACACATACAAATATATACACATGCACACACACATGAGACAGATAAAGCAAATATGTTTAAATGTCAACAATTGAACCTGGGTGAAGGATATGTGGGAGTTCTTTGGGCTACTCTCACAACTTATCTGGAAGCGTAATATAAAATAGTCCATAGATTTTTAAAATACTGAAAAGAAAATTGAGTGTCTGTAACCTCATGCATAAAAGGCCTTTATTTTTCCCTTGTTCTAAAAACAATTTAGTCTTATGAATATGTTAAAAAAATATATAAATTGAAAACAAGTAAGAAATACGTATGGTCATGACAAGAACCTTCTAAGCTGTCAAATTTTACAAATTGCTCTTGAAAATTTGACAGATTACCCAGAGAGGTTTCTGTTTTGAGAAACAGCCCAAACTTCAACATTAGTTCTTTTGTGTTCCTGATACCCTTTCATTAAAAACTTGACTATGATTAGACATATAGAATGTAATATTGGGCTATGGAGGCAGAAAATCATTATTAATAAGAAAAAAAGAAATAGACTTTGAAAAATTAACAGAACTTTATGCATGTGTAAACACTTTATTAAATTTGCATTCTAAAGTATACACAAGGTCAGCATTTCACAAATTTTCCTATTATTCCAAAAGCAGTTATCATGAAATACAGAGATTATATGTCAGTCAAGCAAAAAGAACATCAACTATAGGATTATCTTATCATATCATCAAATAGAAGCCTGAAATATGATATAATATTAGACTAGGAAGAATTTTTAATTTATAACAACTATAACTTTTCAAATATTAAACTTTATATAAAAATAAAGGGGTACTGTCAACTAAGCTCATCTGAAGGTTAGCATCTCTATCTTTTATTTATTTCAAAACAATCCCTGCACAAACTTAACTTTCTAGTCAACTTAAACAATAAAGACAAACCTTGGTTTAAATAACAAAGTGAATCATCTTGCCTCCTAGTTCCCATTGGAACAATTTCATTTTCCTGTCCCAATTCTACCTCACCATCAAATTTTAAAAATAAATATTATCACATTCCAAAGGTTATTTCTTAAAAGTTCTAAATAAGAGCCCAAAAAATGATGGCCAAAAGTGTCCCTTTAAGGCAAAACGACAGTAGAGTGTGGGTGGATAAACATCCTGTAAGATAAAACCATCTCTTGGTATTATATAGGCAGAAACAGCTTAACACAGTTCTTTACAAACAGAATAAACACTGAATAACACTGAAGTAATGTTGCTTTGAAATGGCATACAAAGGAAGAATCTTCATAATATACACATTTCCGTTAGGTTTGAAGAATTATGGACTTTGCACAGGTGAAAGCAATTATGAGAAAGCCATTAATGGCCAGTATGGTGGTTACTACAGTAAATAAGCAACACATCTGATGGTGTAAGAAAACAATTTACTGCCAAGTGATGCTCTCTTACAATTCAAAGAGAACAGGTTTCCCTTCAAGCTATAGAGTATTACTAGTTTGTGAGTACCCGCAAAGTGCGACATCTTCCTTTAAGATTCAAGGATCTTTGCCTTCAAAAGATACAAACGCAGTAGTTTTCATTTCTTACATTCACTGAAAAATGGATTGTGATCCTAGAAGGCAAATTTGCATATTAAATACAGATAATTTATCAACGATATTTGAACATTAAAAGAAATCTATCATGACAGACATTTTTTAGTTTTAAATAATAAATAACACAGCAATAGACTATACTCAGGTTTTTCAAATAGCTCCATTCAGAATTTCCCTCTTTTAAAAATTAAATAAGTTTTGGTACCTCAGACTTACTATCACGTACATCGTTCACAGCTCAAGCAGCTTCTTAAAAGCAGAATGCACGACATTGACTTTTTCAGCTCCTAAAAGCTTCCTTGTAGATATTAGACTGCCCTTGCTATAAGGCAGCATGAACAAGAACTGGATTCTGATTCTGGTGGCAACACAATGACCAAAACACAGTCAGAAGCACCACTCACCACACAACAAAATGAATCCAATAACAAAAAAGGTAATCAGAAAAAAGCAGCAATCGAGATAGTATGTGGCAATCAGATACGAAAAGCTCACTTTTCTACCCTACCTTATGATATACTTCTTTACAGCACAGCACTGTACCCCAAGGCACCTCAGGCCTCATAATACCACCCAAGACAAGCTGTCAAGCTCCATGTATGCTTTTCTACACAATAGTTTGTGTGTAAATAATATTATTCATTCATTTGTAGATGCTCCACACATCTGGTCAACGCAGGAATTTCTTCTCCTTGATAACACCACCTAGAAACATTAACAATATTTTATATACTCCTTAGGGGGACAGCTTTAGGCAGAAAAATATCAACTGTGGTAGCTAAGTCATACATAAGAACCTATAGTGACTACTACAAGCATCCTTTAAAGTCCATTTACATTCTCAGCACTAAAACCAATCCTTACACTGTCCAATAGCAAAGAAGCAACATGGGTAGTAATGAAAGCAACTATGTGTTTCTTCCGCTCTGTGAGAAATGGCAAGTAAGCAGCTCCAACAGAAAAGGGAACCAAAATAATATACTTTAAGCTGATGGAGAAAAATAAAAATTTAATACAATCAAAAGCAATTGAACTATTATTGTGAAATAAAAGATCTGAAACTATACAGTCAACAGAGGACAAAAAAATCTCTCAAGCAAGAGAATTTCTGATCAACTGTAGCTCTCATATCACTGCTGGGAAAAAGAACCATTATCGAAAATACATCAGTGCTTTCCTTAAACATATAGACTCTAAAATGGGTCCTCTTTGAGGCACTGAGAAAATACATACTCTAAGCAATCAAAAATGAATATTTGAGATTTAGTCACTAGATCCAAAATGACATCAGCAAAGAGACATAAGTAAGGTCATTACACTAGTAAAATTGAACTTTAGAGAAGAGAGATGCCAAAAAAGAATGGCATTAAAATGGTTTAAATTTGTAACACTTTAATCCTCACTATGGATCAAAGTTTTCTGCATTCTTCTCTGAACGTTTTATGTAAGAAATGGCAGTTAAAACACTGAATCAGAAATGGGTAAGTCACTTGGGTGAGAGATCATCCATCAAGATGAACGGAGGGCATGAATTGGAGCATGCTACTGGAGACTCTGCGGTTGTGCTGCCTTTAGCCAGTGAGTCTGAGGATAAGCCACTGCTGCTACTGCTGCTACTACTGCCATCCAAAATATCTGAACTGAGGACAAAGCAAAAAGAATTATAAGCAGATGCATCTATCAGGGTAAAGGTAAACATAACATGCAACAGCGTAGTTTTAAAAACTTATGAATCAGTAAAGCATTTGTAAATAAAAAGCACAAAAGCAACAGCAATGAACTACATCATGTACTATATTCAGATACCTGCAAAAGGAAAAAGTCGCAGAAACCCAAAGTAAGACACTCAAGGTTCTGTATTACTTGAGTACTCTCCTGGAGGCACCAGATTGTCCAACACATAATAAGCGCTTCCATGGTTTTTGTGAGGGAGTTCCCTTTCCTTCAGCTCAAGA
Source organism: Macroglossus sobrinus (assembly GCA_004027375.1). NCBI lineage: Eukaryota > Metazoa > Chordata > Mammalia > Chiroptera > Pteropodidae > Macroglossus > Macroglossus sobrinus. Next base: position 13,871 of record PVKZ01003240.1, read on the forward strand.
GATTTATATCCTTCTAATTATCTTCTTACCTTCCCATAAGCCTTAGAGTAAAAGGAATGGTTACTTGTTGAGGTACCTACTCTGGACTGTCTGAAGTATTCTATCAAGTACATTGCTTCATGGTCCCTGTAGCCCAGAACCAAGTCTTTCAACTGCCCCACAGTTTACCACTTCCCCACTCCCAAGAGGCCTTCCAATGAAACACATTTTTTATAATTTCCCCCATTATTTGCCTTTTAAAGTCTTCTCATTTTATGAATTTCTTAACGCTGTTTTCTTTCCTCTTGCTTTAAAAACCCTGAGGTCTCCCTACCATCTCTAAAAGATGTCTTTCTTTGATCCCTTTCATTACTATCCAGTTAAGCTTCTAAAATAAATGCTCTATATCCACAGATCCAATACGCTCATAGTCTATTCACCTCTTTAATCCTGACAACTGGCTTCTGCTCCTACCCTTCCACTAAAACTCCAAGAGCCTCTACAGCCCAGCTCAGGGCCTCATGGCTCAGAATAACAAATCTGGCCTACCTCATAACTCTAGCCTCATACTTCAGCATTTCCAATCAAGAGCCTTCACAATTTAGCACCAGGCTGCCTTTCTGGCTTTGACTCCCATTGAGCCAACATATAAGCTCTGTGCTCTATATTTAGGCAAAATTCACCCTTTTCATTTATTTTAATATTACTGAGTTCCTGCAAAGTATAGGAAGTATGCTAAAACAATGGTATGTATAAGACAGACGTGGTCTCTGCCCTCGTTGAATTTATAGGAGTGCAGGAGACAGACAGACACTGACATAATCATGCTAATGAATACAGAATTAAAATCTGTGATGAAAGCAATAATGGAAAGATACGAGGGGCTAATTTGGAGGAACAGGGAGGAATAAGGCTCTTCAAAAGTGATATCTGAGCTGTCATCTGAAAGATAAGTAGGCATGAACTAGGTAAGCCTTGAGAGGAAGCAAGGATAGTTCTAGAAGCCAAAAGCAGGCTAGTGTGGCTGTAGTACAGAGTAAAGAGAACACAATGAGAGACAAAGCTAGAGAGGTAGTCAGGAAATTTTAGGATTTACATAGACATATTTTTTTAAAAGAAACAAAGCACAGAATTGGAGAAGAAACATGAATCAGAAAACATGGGTTCTAGTCTAAGTGTGGTTACTAGCTCCTTTGCAAAAGCCCATCCTGATCTAGTATGCTCTAAGTCTAAATATTTTGAGTCTTTAATATTATCATTTTTACGAATTTCTAAGTTAATATATTTCCAGTGTTAAGCAACATGTGGTATATGTAGAAGTTTCTGGTCCCTATACTACCCTCAATGAAATGTAATTTTTCCCCTGCTGCTCCTCTACTCCTCTATTTTTCTTCAAAATGTCATTTCTTTCTATTGCCTCTGGACTGTTTTTAGGTGGAAACAGAATACAAATAGACTTCAGAAAAGTAAAAATAAAAATGGAAACAATATACTCCACAGTATTCCTGCTTCATGCTCACTACTGTCAAATGCATCATTCATTTAATAATACCACTTTTGAGAAAGAAGTTTGGAAAATTTAGCTGGCTCTGATATTTTTTCAACCAAAAGGCAAATGGGTCTAAAATATGAATTATTCAAACTAGTGAAAGAGAGTTGCACAGATAATCTAAGATGATGGAAAATCAAAACCTTTATATTTGCTTTGGAACATCTGTGATTTTTTTCCTCTTGCAGCATTTTGCTTAGACTGATATTAAAATGAATTTTCTTTCATAAAGTACATATTGGCTGGGCAGCCAAATTACATCTTCTATGCTAACTGGCAGGAAGAAACGGGCTTGGCTTAAAATTTGGCCACCAAGCAGATAATCTAAATATAAATAAAAACTTTCTTATTCCCACAACCAAACTTATGGTGAGATATGGGTTAAAAGATTCCATTTGTAATAAGATCTGCTTTCTTAGGTGACTCCTGTATTCATTCAAAACCATAGAACATAACTCATGCACAGAAATCTGTCATCTAATACTGTTGATTATCTTGAGAGAAAAAAATATATAAATCTGAACATTTCATGTCATACTTAGCAAACCTTTAACCAGGTATTCTCACTAAACTATAATCTAGTTTCTGTGCTAATTAATCTGGCACTACTACCCATGTCATAAAAGCACAGACTACAGGTCACAAATTACCCATTGTTAGTACATCTGAATAAAGCAAGACTTAGATGATATTTTAATCCATAGAGAGATTACTGAACAAAAGTGATTTTCAGTGCCTGCTATTAAATCTTCTAAAAGCAACAAAGTATAGTCTAATTTGAGTTTCTTTCTTTCCTAGCTTAAGCTCTGATGGACGTGTTAATGAGCCTTAGACTAATGGCCAAAAGCCAGATAATGGTAAGAAAGCAAAGAACCTAGACAATCCAAATTGGAAATAGAAATACATGAATCAAAAATGAACTAATTCATTCCAGCCACTGAATATATATTTTGAGGCAATATGTGAACCACACAACCAAAAATACTTATGACTGTTAAATTAGTGTCCTCTGTCTAAAAAAACTAACGGTGAATTGCAAGAGAATTAAAACATTCAAATGATAAAGTAACAACAAAACTAGAATGCCCAATGTGACTAGTGCTCTCACCCCATCTTGGCTGAGCCACTTTGTGCCTTGTCCAGCCAATAAACTGGGTTCTCTCAAATTAATGGCAGGCAGGTAAATGCACTAGAAATTACCCACAGCCCTATCAGGCCCAGCAGATTTCGGTATAAGCTAAGACTATGGAGCATCATCCCCTACGCCTTGATGTGGATTAAACTGGTCCATAGAACATGTTCTCTATCCTCTACTATTTTATCTTAGGAAGTCCCAACATTATCTTCTCATATAATCTCTAAGTTTTAAAAACCACACATTTAAATATGATCATTTCTGCAGTTACATTGGGGACTAGAGATTAAAAGTATCTGCACAGATATCTAAGTTGCTCACATAAACATCTTTGAGATATACACACACACATTTTATACACACACACACACATATGTATATATAGATATATATACACACATATATATGTATACATATACATATATACACACACATTTCTATTGCTAATCATGATTGAATCTAATTTTTGTAAATGTCACATATTCAGTATGAAATTTTCTTGCCATGACACATAAAACATTAAAAATAATATTAAAATCACTAAGATAAATCTAACAAAATATGTTAAACCCATAAATGCTAAATTGGCAGTCAAGTTAACACTGATTCACCGGGCAAGAAAACTCATAGAAGTCTTTTTCCTTTCCTGTAGGAGAAATAGCCTATCATTTAATCTTCACTACATGACAAGCAGCTCTGAAAATTTCTTTATTTTCATACCACAAATAGTCTTATTCCCAAAAGAATGAGGAACAGAACAAGAGTTTTCAACATACTAAAACAATCAAAGCATCATGCAAAAGTGGACTTCCAAGTTGTGATAACACTCTTGAAGTTCACGAGGACTAAATGCAGAATGACAGAATTCCTGCCTTGCGGTGACAATGTTCCCCAAGTTTGGTTGGCAGAGATTTCAGAATTTTCATTTAGTAAAAAATAATATAAAGAGTAGGTCTATTTCTTTGAGCAGCAGTTGGCACTCTGGACACAAATGGGTCTATCTTCAGACTTCACATTTAATTTGAACTTCAAATATGTCAGATTTTAAAGATTACTATCTAGTATATAAACTTTAAAAGTGTTAAAGCCCATCTTTTCTTTGCAGGGTGGGGCAGGGAACAAACTATAGCAATTTAAATGTTGAGAGAACATCTACTAATGATCTGATATATTTTCTACTCCCCAAAAGGTATAAAAATGGTTTCCTTAGTTTTGTTATCAATAGATTGCTATCTTTGGTAACAAAAGGCAGAACACAGCTACTTCTTGTCTTAGTCTCCGTTTCTAATAGTATGTCTGATCAATGAAAAAGCATAAAAGAGATAGAAAAAAGTTTCTGCAAAAGTAGGATCAAATTTTTACATGTCAGGAATAACTTCTATTTAAATCTTCTTAGTTGTAACCATACATGTCAGCAATATTAGTATACAAGGTGTCCCAAAAATCTTAGTGCAACAGTAAGCTTTAATAACCTCAGAAGTCCAGATGCTACGAACTTACTAAAAATATAAATTAAAGTTTTAATTACTTATTTTTGACACTTAGTTTTGTGAGTAATAAATTTCTTTTTAACATATTATTTGAGCCATACGTTGACTTGTTAGCACTCTCCAGTATGAGGGAAAACTTTTTGTGTTTATAGATCAAAAGTACCCTCCATCACCAATGTTCCCAGGACTGTCATAGCCACAGGTCTTCAAAGAATGGGAATAGTGGCAACAAAAATAGAAACCTCACAACAGCCACCGTTGTCAATAGCTTAGGTTGTGCTGCTCAGAGGAATAAACATCTGAACAAGGAGAGCAGACTCTTGGTAAATACCCTGCCTTCTCTTTCCTTATTTATTTGCACAAACCTGTTTTATGTCATCCTGCTCAGTCAGCCTATGACAATGTGTGTGTGTGTGTGTGTGTGTGTGTGTATTTCTTAATTACCTCATCCTGTCTGTATGCTTTTAGCTTGACAAAATTATTTCACGTCTTTTACCTAACTTGGTTACTTGGTTAGTAACTGGGTAAGCAAATCTATTTATAATGCCATGTACCTATATTAAAACACACTTTACCATAAAAACAATATGTAGTTTCCATTAAGTATAGAGTTTCATCCACTAGTCCTCCTAACAAGCTTTAGAAATTTTCTCTTTGCAATCATCCACATACCTGGAAAGGCACTCTAAACCAAAATTAGCTCACTGAGCTACCAAGAACAGACAGAAATGAGAGAGAAAAAAGACTGGGGCTGAAAATAGCTAGAACAATCTAAAAAGCATCTGTTCTAAGGCTAGAACAGTAGTGATCAACAAGTCTAATAAACTAGAATAACCTGACTAGAAATATAGGTTATCTTCCACAAAACATGGAATATGTGATTTGAAAAGAAAAATCATTAATCCTTACACCTTATAAGGATTAATATACACAATTCTTCCATTTAGAGGACACCATCCTTGTAAAATGAATGCCCTCATAGGCTCTTATAAAAGACACTCAGCCATAAAACTCAGGGAACAGAAAGTTCTAAAAGGCAATATACAATTGTGTCTAGAACATGGGTGCTCAGTAAGTTGATCAGAATGTATTTAAAATTATCAAATTATTACCTGCTATTAACCCTTCCATTACTTCCCATCAGTACCCAGTGCTCAACTTCAGGTACAAGAAAATAAGTTAACTTTAGCACAAAAATACTTAAGGGCCTTAAGTTAGACACCTAAACTAGAATGAGTAAGTGAATCAGGAAGTGTTACTATAAAAACGAAATCTTAATTAGCATTGTGACAAAATACCCCAAAACTTTCAAAAATATTTTATAACAATAGATAATGCTATGTAGAAAAGGCCATGCTGAAGAGAATGTTGGCATCTGCTAAGACAAGGGATTAAGAAGTACAAAATAGTCACAGGGAGATAGAGTACAGCATAGGGAAGAGTCAATAATGCTATAATAATTATGTATGGTGCCCGGTGGGTACCAGACTAATTGGGAGGATCACTTCATAAATTATATAAATGTCTAACCACTATGCTGTACACCTGAAACTAATATAAAATACTGAATGTCAATTTTAATTGAAATTTAATTGTTTAAAAAAAAGATAAGTACAAAACGCAGGCAGAGCAGCTGTAATCAGTACACCGTTACCCAGAACCAAGAAACTTTTTTTCACACCATCCAGCCATTTACACTCTCCCACACCATTAGCACCTACAAAAGAGGCTGACCTAACAGGAGCTAGGCATGAAGGTAAAGGTGCCAAAAATGATACACATTTCCAAAGAACTACTCATGACTTTCAAATGATCTGCTTTTTCACATTACCTACACCTCCATGGAGATTTCCCTTCTTTGGAGCATGGATAAAAAGTTGAATATCTTTTAAATGATCACAATATACTTTTGATGTAGTTCTTTTTAAATAGATCATACCCTAATATCCTTTTGATTTTATTTCATTTTTTTTTTTACCATGAACTGAGATCAGATAATTGTGCAGCCTCCGGAGACAGCATATTGGTAGTGCCTTGGAAGAGCCTCTTGGGCTGGCTTTCAGTTTCCATTTCACCTAAAACAGAAAGAGATGATGCTATAGTAAAACAGTTTTACAGACTTAGTGCTAAAATGGGGTCATCTTTGTTTAACTGGATCTCAGAATACTACTTTAAGCTGTTACCCAAAAGGTATTTTTCAATAAGCTTTAATGTAAAAGGATTATACTTCCACATAACCTCAACCAAAAAGTCAGCAACCCTAAAAAAAAGCCTTCTCATTTATTATATACAGCAGTTATGTTCTTTAATAGAAGAGCAGAATACTGAATGCAATAGGCAAAATGAATCAAGGCTAACCACAGTAGAAATAAAGTATTTCTGAATAGCTGAAACTCACAGTGAATAAGAATTTATGCAGATGATTTAGTAAAGACAATTGATTTTATATATTTTAACATCAGAACATTTCCTGAGTTGAAGTCAAATGGTTAAAAAGTATTCAGACTGTTGAAGACTGTATAAGATCAAAGGTTGCTTTAGGCTACATAGTGAAAATGAAGATTAAAAATACAGTCATGGGCCACATAACGATAACACTTAGGTCAATGACGAGACATATGTGATGGTGGTTCTAAAGATCATAATGGAGCTAGAAAATTCCTATCACCTAGTGAGATCACAGCACATTTCTCACATTTGTGGTGATGCTGGTATAAACAAACCTATTGCACTGCCAGTCATATAAAGGTATAGCACATACAATTATGCACAGTACATGATAATGACAATAAATGACTATGTTACTGGTTTATGTCTTTAGTTTATTTTTTATTATTATTTTACAGTTTACTCTTTCAATTTATTTTAAAAACACATTTGCTGTAAAACAGCATGCTATATTATGCTGGCAGCAGCCTCATGTATCTCAGTTTCCATGTCTCTTGATTGCATCATTTTCTCTTGTGCTTGATTTGCTTTCATGTTGTTTCATAGAGTAACATGCTGTATAGATTTGTAACCTAGGAGCAACAGGCTGTACCACATAGCCTAGGTGTGTAGTAGGCTGTACAAATCAGGTTTGTGTAAGTGTACTTTATGATGTTTGTACAATGACAAAATTGCCTGCCAATGGATTTCTCTGAACATATCTCTGTTGTTAATGGACACATGACTATAAGTTTCAAAGCACATCCATAACTGAAAGCAATTATTAAACAAATCACCAAATTTGTACTATACAGGCTACCTCAATCCTGTAGATTTTCTCAGAACTGGTAATAGAAAAACTTTGTATTAAAGGAATAATGCTTAATATTGTTCACCAGGAGTAAAGGGACAACCGTAAGTTAGACAGAAAAATCTGTTTTCCAAGTAAGCTATGATTTAAAACTTACACACACCTTGGTTTTGAAGCTCTTTATCTGAGCTATAAAATGGAATATTAAAGAAAACCTAAGTCATGTCCCTAGCTATACTCCAGTAGGTAATTAGTAACCATGAACTTAAACATGTACAAAATTCACAAGATGGAAAAAGATCAAGCAAAATCAAATAAAACATACATTTTTTCCATATTAGCAATTACTTCATATTATCTTTCTCCTTGGGCTAGTATGAATATTACTAAAATTCAGGAAAGTTTATATTTTTATTTGCTTTTTCCATACTTTAATATGCAGCTTTTAAAAGCTGCTAGGGGGCTTTCAATAATACCTCTTTAAGCAAAACACTTCAGCCCTTTTTAGCAAAGAATCCCTCCATCTGCTGGTGTATTTTGGAATAGCTTTGAAACTAAACCATACTAATTCTACCAATTGCCTGCAACAAATCTAAAATTCATAATGACAATAATAATAAGTTTTAATTTCCACGTGTTATTTTCACATAGTAACTCTTGAGAAGGTTCTTAGGATTGTAAATAATTCTTTAAAGAGAACTGAAAAAAGATTAATGGCTTAAAAAATAAAATTTATTCGCTAAATGCAAATATTGTCACTGTATCAGGATCTATTTTCCAGAGCACACCATCTTTAATTTTAAGTTGTCTGAAATATAGCACTTTCTGAATCACTGGAAAATTTTCACCAAAGCCCACAAGTAACCGTTTACCTAACATGAGGAAAGTTGATTTGTTTACTGGCCCTGAAGGTGATCTGTACAAAGAAACCACTTTAAAATTATTGCTAAAACTCTTGTTTAAAATTATATCCAACACTTGGAATCATGTGGTCATATCACCAGGAATAAGAACTAAAACTGTGTTAAATTTATTTACCTTTTTAAAAATAGATTCTATCAGGTATCTTCCATAAGCAGCTAAAACTAGAATTATGTAAGATCACTTTAGTTTAGTGCTTTGTGGTTCAAAATAAGGTAATTAAGAGTATTCCCATTATATCAAAAACCATATAGACTTGAAGATGAGGCAATTCTCTCTCTGCCAAAGTGTAATTTGGTGGTGGCATACAGCATGTTTATAGGCCTATCTGCTATGACATAAGCATATATTTCTGCAACATATCAACTTGCAACTCTTTTATATTCAGATTACTGAGAGGCAATATTTTTGGAATATATATGGATAATATGAACATATGAATAAGATTCAGTTATGAAGTATAAAAATATAGGCAATATCAAATAACTAATTTACAAAATTTAGTATCAGTAAAGCATGCATTGGGAAGAGTAATCCACATCTCTTTAGGAAAAAGGATTCATGCCTTGAAGTAATTTCAAACAAATATTCTAATTTGTAATTCAAGTTCAACTAGGTTTAATATCAAAAGTATGACACTTACCTTTTCTTTTAACAGGACCAAGAGCACTGGGCCTAATGCACTTGACTGGACTCTGACTCCTCCTGTTTCAAAGAATAAACAGACAGGATGATGTAATGCAACGTAAACATTACAGCCTGCCAAATAAGTCAATAAAATTAATATTCATATAGGGAAAAATGGAAAATGCTGTGTTGCAGGTTGATAACCTTATTAAAAAGTTATTTGGATTTGACTGGTCTACAATCTTAAACAATATATCCTTATAAAGAACATATTATTGGGTGTGTGTGTGTGTCTGTGTGTGTGTGTGTGTGTGTGTGCGCACGCGCGCGCACGCGCACACTTGCTCTCTGAATATAAACTGGCATTAAGTCTCAAAAAATGAATCTGGTAAAATGTCAATGGTAGAATATAGGTGATAGTTATTATGGCTATTCACTGTGAAATTCTTTCAATTTTGCTATCTCTTTGAAAATTTCCATAATAAAATGTTGAGAAAAAAAGTTCATCTGAGACAATTTTAATAAGTAGCATTTCAACCACATTTAAAAAGCAGGTTCACTTACCTGGAGAAATGTCTCGGACTAGAAACAGGACTTGGTGGTAGCCCACTGCTGCTCACGAACATTTGTAAGGATGGTGAAAAACATTGCTGGAAAAGCATATTTAATATTAATAGTTCTAGTGCTCCAGTTTTCAAAAGATTCTTCAAAAAATGGCAGAAACAACATCCTTAGAATTACTTAGCTGTCTATGTGTCTCTCATATACATATGAATGAGACTATATATACATATTAATTTTTTTCCAAATTACTACCATAGATTTTCATTGATTTTCCTTCCAGTCATTGGATTCTTTAAAAGTGAGGTGCTTTATGTGTGTGTTTTAGAGTAAACAGCTCAGTGTGTGAAAAAGTTAATATCTTGTCAATAAACCCACCTTTCCAAATCCTCTGGTGGGTGATGGTGCTGGAGAAACCGGAGTGAAGTCAATCCTTTTAGGAGAATACAATTTCTCTGGTTTGTCAAAATCACTATCACTCTGTAAACATAAAGTGTTATTTCCTCATAATTCAAAATTCAGCACATCACAGCTCTTCTCAAACATGCCTCCAGTTTTAGAATAGAAATGTACAGACTCTTAAAAGTTGCAATATAATATTCTGGTGGAAAAGCGGAGATCAAAAATGAATACATATTTGGAAACAGAAGGGACAGAAATATATGAAATAATTAATAAAGCCAATGAACAATATAAAAGTTTCTAGAAAATAAAAAAAAATAAGGAAACATGAAAACTTTACCAGGCTCAAGCTCTCATCCCACGATTGGCTTATCTGCATTGCTGTTTGCACTTCCCTAAAATAAACAAAAATGAAAGGCCATCACCGCTCAGAAACAAGACATAGATTAGGCTGTGCCCTATTCTTGTGAAGTGCTAACCTTTCATGTGCAGCTTCTCTGTTCATCATATCCATGCCTTCCTCCTGCCAAGACAAATATGTGCTAAAAACATAATACTTATCCAAAAAGTTCTTTATTTCAAAGAAAAGAAAAAAGACTTTTCTACCTTATTTGACATAATAGCAGTACAGACATTCTAAAACTGTCACCCATGCCACATCTGTATTTTATCTGAACACTCAGAAGAATTTTAATCTGTCAACAACTAACCAGTTGCAGCCTGACACATTTCTAATATCTAAATCTTCAAAATTAAAAAAAAAATCTAAAAGTAACATTCAGAAAACTGTAATCTGTGCTAGACAAGTAAAATTTACCCTTTTGATTTGATGCACTCTGCTACTTGGAATCCGATTAGGTGAGGATGACAGCAACTGGAGAGAAAAAGTAAACATTTACTATTTTCTGAATCACAAAGCGGCACTCGTGTACAGCCTCTTTCTAGATAATTTTTCATATTCTTCTTAGAAATCCAGCTCTTTAAATTGGTGAACATTAAAGCACTAGAGGCAGTACATTCAGTCTTTACAAAGTACACCAGGTGTTCAACCTCAAGGCAACATCTGTCGCTAGACAGACACCAACTTTAACATTTATCCCAAATGAATGCATAGCTGTATTCGTATTTGTACATTTATGTGAAAATAAATACATACATACATACATACATACATACATACATACATACATACATACATAGATAAAAGACTGCAGGCCTTGGAAATATCCATTATCACACTAATCTAAAGTAAAGAACTATGTAAGAAGGGAAAGAAAAACTGATTTTATTCATTTTTACTACCAATGCACCAATGGAGGAAGACAGACTAAGAAGCCCAGTATAATAGTATCTATGATTAATATTTATCAAAAACACTTTAAAACTGCAATAAGGAAACTTTGTTTCCACGATCTAAGTAAATTCTAAAATTTGATCACTAATGCTATCACCACAAACCTCACTAGTTAAGAAAAATCAATGTGGAAGGCAAGGTATAGTTTTAAAATACTGTTGCTTTCCCTTAAATCACCATTGTTTAATAGCACAAAGCTGAAATAATTTGGAGACCAAATTATGTTTCTTCAAAAAAGATCACAACCTGATCACAAAATGTAAGGTACAATTCATATCAAAAGACCTTACAGGGTTCTAATAGCCATAATGTAAACAACCATTATTTATTCCCTAATAGAATGCAAATGAAATTATAGTACTATCAAACCAAATAAGACAATTATCCTGTTACAAAAGGCCCTATCTAGTAAAACATTGTTGAATACTAATGTAGTAAGAAATATAAAATGGTGATAAACTGCTCTAAGTTGTTTAGGCAAAAACTAATTCATGTAAAAAAAATTAAAATTATCCACTGAAATATTTTATCTCAAAGATTATCTCTTCATTATCCACCCTTCCTTTGACTTTTTCCTCTCCTAGACTTTGAAAAAAAGAAAAACTTTACCAGTAAAATCTTTGTAAAAAGATTTTTTAACATATTTACTGGTTAACTCTTAATAAGGTCATTTTAAAAACACTAAGCTACTAGGCAGATAAATAAGGCAGAAAAGATTCTAACAGGAATAATGTGGAGGGAGCATGGATGCATCCATCAGAGAACAAAATCCCAAGGCAGTGAAATAATCAGGAAAGCCAAAGTGAGGATTGCCAAAAGCTGACTGTGGAGAAAATAAGAAATTTAGATGCTGTATCTACATGATGTACAACTTATCAAGTTTAGACAGAAATGGAAAGTAGACCTGAAAGAGAGACAGAGGAGTAAAGTTGTGTCTAGTACCAGAAAAAAGAGTAATGTATAGGCTGAGAGAAAAGCCAAGAACTTCAAGGTGCTGGTAAATGGTGATGAAGTAAAGCAAAGAGCTCAAGGAGAAGAAAAGAGGCCTCTGACATTGGCAATGAAGTGGACACTGGTGACTTTTAAAGGAGCAGGTTTTTAACAGAGCTGTAGTGGGAGTAATAAGATTACAAACTGGCCAAATAGCTGGCAAGAAATTAGTAGACAAGGAATTAGAGGCAACTGAGTGTAGATTAAGCTTTGAAAAAGCTGAGAGAAAGAAAAAAGGGAAAGAGAAAACTATGAAAAAAATTTTAAAATTATTATCCAGATATTAGACATGTAAGTTGGGAGAAGGTGAATGGAAAAGAGCCAGTGAAGAAGAGACTGAAGACACAAAACAGAAATGACAGACCAAGGAAAGTGACAGGAGAGTCAGAAAGGATATGAATCATTAGGAGAAAACACCGCATGTGAAGGTAAAGACATTTTAAGAAGAAAGCTGACGTGTATACAAGATAGGTGTCTGTCTTCTCTGTGAAGTGAGAAGGGTCATTTACTGAAAGTGAAAGGTAGTGAGATAGGAAGCTTGTAGTTTTTTTTTTAAATATATAGCATACTGCTTTGGAAAATGGCATGGGGCCAGTAGCACCTTGTACCCAATATGCCCAGAAAGAATTTATCTTCTGTCCCTTTACACAACCAACTTCTCTCAATTTCTCTACTGGTAATAAAGGCACCACTTTTCCCCCAGTCACCAAGAAATAAAATTGCAGTCACTTTGAATCCTATTTCTCCCTGCCTTTATATATAACCTGTTGTCAAATCATGAAGATTTTACTTCTGCATGTCTCTTTCATCAGTTCCCTCCTTTGCATTTCATTCATCAATGCCCTACTTTTTGCAGGTTAAAACAGCACATAGCTAAGCGTATTAGGATTTATAGAGTACACTGTGATATACTCTATATAATGTAATCAATATATGTTAGAAAGCAGAAGGAGATGGGGTGAAAGAACAGCAGAGAGCAGCGAGTCAAAATAGGTATTTTAGTGCAGCCAGAGCTTAGGATATTTTTGTCAGGGAGTAGTGAGAGATGAGCCTAGACAGAGTTGATAAGAATCTTCACATCTTAGAAAAGAGCAAAGTGAAGTACAGAGAGGCAAATTAATTTTTCCTTCTTTGCTATGCTATTGCTGCAGAAACATCTTTCATATATACAGCAAAAATAAGTACTTATATTTTCCAGTATCCTCAAGAAAGGAGGCGAAGTAAATCAAATCTCCAGATAGCTAACATTTCCCCTTTATTTTTAGCCACTTGAGCTGGAAATTTTTCTTAAAAGTGTGATATTTGTCCCCTTGTTCAACAGATTATACCAAACAGAATGGCACTAGAAGATCTCTATTCTAATCCCAGCTCTGCTACTTACTAATTGTGTGACTCTGAGTAAGTCCCTTATATAGGCTAAGTCTAGCTGCTGCCTCTTTTAATTGGGAAAAAAACATCTGCCCAGCCTATTTCATTGGCATTGTTATGAGATTAAATGTGTGAAAGTACTTTATGCATGTAAAATGCCATGCAAGGGTAAGTATTACTATAATTTAAGAAAAGATGGAAGACCCGAGTATTCATAAGAACATCAATTATTTTATGGTTCTATGCCACTGACACTTCAGGGTTCATTAACAGGTTCTTAGCCCTTATACTCAGCCATAATTTTTTTAAAACTTCTGTTTGCTTTTCAGTTTCCCCCTCCTCCCTTGCTAGGAGCCTTTAGTATGCCTTTAACCCAAATATTCCTCTTCTGATTTGCTGATTCTCACACACTTCCGGGTTGGAAGCTTATTATAATTGTGCATAAATTTTAGATGATTCAGAGGTCAGAGAGGCTCTCCTATAAATAAACCAATGAACCTTTTGCACAGACTATGGAAATCTAGTTCAGCCATTTAGAGATCTGTTTGCTTACATTTCAGATGTCTTCCAGAACACTGCAGTTACTAGATAAGTGGACTCCACATGTGAAGTGCTGCTATATAAAAACCTCATCATAATTTCTCCCAACACAACCAATAAGGTGATCCCCAATAGCTCTGGCTATATAGAACAGTCACGATCAACAACTCCACTGAGAATACAAATATGAGCATTTTAAAAGAGTCTTTCTTTGGATAAAAAGCATTGGCCAACAGAAGTAAATATTCTGCTACCATTTACGTGATTTTTTTCATCCTAGGACAAATAAAGACCACTGTTCTCAGCTATAATTTGAAGTTAATCCTGACTCACCTCACAACCATGATGGAAGTAGTGACATAAAACAATGAATAACTTTTTAAAAATACCAAGTCCCACAGGCAAGAAATATTGTAACCAGGTCTCCGCTTTTGCACCGGAAGCTGAAAATGGCCACATCATTAAGCAGCAAATAAGATAGGTAAAATAATTTTTTCTATTGTAAACAACTGTGCATAGCATATCATCTTAAGAAAGAACTACATTTGAAAGTGCTTCCCCCAATTGAAACTACTTAGGATACTTACTTCTATACTTACCAGGCTGTGACGGCTCATAATCGTTGTACTATTCCTGCGAGTTTTAAATGGGAAAGGCTGAAAAATCTGTGAAAGGTCACTGAAAAATAAAAATAAAATTATTAATGTCTTCTCATTTAAGATATTTTTCTGCTATATTAAGCCCAGTTCTCCTGTTAACAATGAAATTTTCGATGCCTCATTTCATACAATGAATAAACTCCTCACCTTCCTCTTCAGAGCTTCCTAAGTGGTGTGTTGTGGATTACAGGTTGGCAGAGATACTTATCTTGGAGATCCTTATCTCTTTGGTGGTTAAGGGACAACTAGGAGAGGTATGGGGCGGAGCTGGAGACTGGTTGCCACCAGCTGCTTCTGCTCTGAGCTCACCGCCCCCCCAACCGGTTACCACCAGACACAAATGAGCAGCTTTATCTGTTTACTCCAAAGGACCTACAAACAGTACTGCTTTCTGTGTGTGCCATGATGTAAAAAGGGCTGGGGAGCCCTGTTCTACAATATGAGCCTGACCAGCATCTCCCACTATTGCCCTAACACATGTTTTACCTTTGAACCCCACTATCTGACTAAAAAATAAATGCACCAATTAAATTAACATACCTGGAGTTTTGCTCATGTTGTTCCTTCAGCCTCAAGTGCCTTTCTTTCCTCCCACCACACATCTCAAATACCATGCCCTCCATGAAACCTCTCCTCTTCACAAAACTAATGCAATCTTTCCCTCCTTTGAATCAAAAGAGCACAATGGGAAATTAGATGCTTACAAAGAAACCAACTTTCCCTTTTATTAAAGAAAACTATGCCTGTGTCTTAAACCACTTAGTAGAAGTGTTTTGTTCCTCTTTGTACAATATCTTGCAGTGCTGAGCAGAGTGTATGCCCATGATAAGAGGTCAAAAAGATTTTCAGGATTGGGACCATGGAGACCACCTAATCCAGCTCTCCTATGTTTTAAATGAGAAAACAGAGACTCAGAAAGGCTAAATAACTCATTCATAATCATAGCCAGTCAGGGAGAAAATTAGGACTAGGCCTGGTCTGTTGATCTCTTCTTCTATCATCTCACTACTGTTCAAGTAATTACTTAAATTGTGATTAAAAAAACAGTGTTATTTCTACAGCAATCTAAATACAGGTCAACAGGATCATCCTAGTTCCTAGCAATTGCTTGCCTACTCTATTTAAAAAGACAACCAAAAAAAGATGAGTTGATTCCTATAGTATCAGAAATAAATGTAGAACTGAGGATAGCATTAGGAGTCATTCCATCCTTCCCTCAGTTTCAAAATTTAATGAAAGAAAAAAATCTGTTTTTCCCCCTGAAATGAGGATATTATAATCAGTTTTATAGACAAGGATTACCTGTCTTTGCCTTCCCTGTGTTTGATTAATGTTTTTGGCTAACTGTACTCCCATCCCCATTTCTGAACTAATTCCATTTCTACAGGGTCTTGCAAATTGGCTAAGATGAATTATCTACTTATAAAAGTGAAATGTAATAGGCTCAGGAGGTCTGCCACCTAACGTTCACTATCACGAGATTCTACTTAAAATAGACCCTCTGGTGACTTATTTACAAGACCCTACCACTAAAATTCAAGGGTAAATTCTTTCTATTGTTTTTGTAAAACCTGTGTTTTCACTGACCTAAGCTACATGTCACTCTTTTTTGTTTTATTCACTGGAATGCATTTCAGGCAGTTTTAGGATTTGAAAACATTATGACGAATCTGAATCACTTAATATGACATGATCTTGACATTTAATTTCAAGTTATGAGATAAATTGTGATTAAAGTAAACCTGTTAAGGACAGGGTTCCTAAACCAAGCTTAGAAATAGCAGCTCTTAGAGACAGGTGTTAAGTCTAGTTCCAGGGGCTTCGGTCTGATGTTCAGGGGTGTAAATTAGGCAGGGCAAGCAACCTGTTAGAAGAGCCAGAAGCTTCTTGTAGTTCCTTTTAGAGTGGGCCAACAGAGCCCCAGGTAGAGAGGGCCCTGTTGTCCCTACACTGTACACAGTTTGAGATCAAACTTTCACTCAACCTCAGGACTCCTGTCACTACCAAGCAAACAAGTCCTCAGTCCCTCAGTCTAGAGACCCTAAATGAGTTCCAGCTCTCACTTTAGGGAAGGAAGACTGCTTGCAGGGGGTCAAGGAACCCTTGAATCCTTGTAGTGCCTCCTCCCCAACCCTGCTCACCTGAGCCCATGGATCAGGGGAGCGCTGCTGGATCTCCTCAGGATGGCCCCATCAGATGTGTCAGGCTCAAAGCCCAGCTCCATTTTATCTTGAGCCATGTCGGGGACTTGCAGGCAGGAACAGCGGACAGTGCTCAGCTCCTGGTGCTTAGCTATGGACTCCCAACACTCTCACTGCAGGACTGAGCTGCTGGGGACTGGCAACTGGGGGCGGGGGCTAAGGGGCGGAGGCTTGGGGGCGGGGTCTGGGGAGGAGAAAAGCAGGAGAGGAGGAGGGAAAGGGGATGAGGAAGGAAGGGAAAGATTGTGGTGGAGGGTTACAATAAAATATGGAAGAAAGAGGGATGGAAGGAGGATGGAAAAGAGCAAGAGGGAGGCGAAAATGGTAGAGGGAGAAGCAGGAGGTCAGGGGGTAAAAGGAACAGGACAGAAGGGGGAAAGGAATCAAAAGATATGAGGAAAGGAGGCCAGGGTAAAGAGAAAAGATGAGCACAGGAGAGGAAAAGAACAATGTATGGAGAAGAGGAAGGAGAGGAAAGAGGACAGGGGTAAAAGAGGAGGGGAGGAAACTAGGCAGCGGAGGAACTCATGCTGCTCTCTTTCGAATGACAACCTCAAGTGGGGCCGGGCTACAGACACCGCGCCTGTTCTGGCAGTGCTAGCACCAAGGAGCTGACAGTTAGGCAGAGTCTGGCCAGGCGGCCTCGGCGACTCCAGCTCCCCATACCTAGGGACCTAGTCCAGCCCCCCATACTCCGGGACTAGTCCCGGAGGCTATTCAGCCCTGTGATCGGTGCTTCTCCCCTCCCTGACACCCCTCCCGCCTGGAGGACAGTTGAGGGTTCGGCCCCTCAGCTGCCGCCGCGGTGCCTACTCTTCCTCTCTTGGGTTCTAATGGCCCGGGGGGAACCCCTTGGGGCCAAAATCAAAATCTACAACCTGCCGCCACTTGCACCTCCCACGCTTCAGAAGCGGGAACCTCCGCGGGACCACGTCTTCCGCGTCCGGGCACCCATTGAGTGCTGCGCATGCACCTAGCGGCCGCGCCAATGAACCCACAGGCACGGAGCATGCGTGGGAGCCCCGCCCCGCAAACTTCCTCCAAAGGGGAGGAGTGTTTCTCGGGGGCCCCGCATCTTCCTCAATGACATTGGCCCTGGGACCCTGGCGCCCAATTTTGAAAAGAACCAATAGTTTGGAGACACTGAAGCATCTTCTTTCAGGAGGAGTTTGAACCAATAACCAAGGGAAATGGAAACTTACGGTTTCCACGTTATTTTGTTCTCAATTTGTGTGCTCTGACTTCTGTGATCCCCGCTCATTTTTAAACCCTTCGACTTTGTTGGTCTTTGTCTGGAGGGGATTTCCTTTTCAGATGATCCATTATGATGCACTAGACTAAAAAAAAAGTGGAAAAAAAATAAAATAGTGTAAGAACAGAATCTAATGAGCGTTCATATTATTTAGTGAGTAGCACTCATATCCATTTTACAAGCACTGTTAGCTTTATATTAAGAAAAGTCCAGAAAAACAAGTAAGTAGCAGAGCCAGGTTTTTTTCTCCTTTCTAGGATTTATGGAGACCTTAACAACCATGATTCAGCATGTAGAGATTAGAAATTTATTTTATTTAATAAACATCTACATAACAGCGTGCGCTAGGTACTATTCTTTAGGGCTTTAGAAATATTAACTCAATCCTCACCACCTGAACGACCCTGGGAGAAAGATGACCATTGCATTGTGTTAATCATACACGTACAGAAAGTACAGGAAATTTAATGATTATGAAATTGGTTTCAAAATTTAGCAAAACTAGTTTAATCTGCCTCTTCAATTCAATTGTCCCATATGAAACTTGCCAAGCCCATTCATCATTTTATTCTTGATTGTTCTCTATTTGTAATATGAGTTTTAAAAGCACTCTTGGAAAGTTTCCTATATTTTCCTGTCATCTGTATTAGAAATGCAAACTCTGTTTTTGATCAATTTATGATCAAATTTATCTCAAGGTCAGCAACCCCCTCCATCCAATCTACTAAAAAAATTATAGTACATTTTATTGTTTACAATTACTAAACAAACATTTGTTGACCACATGCACAGTCCCTAACTCTGAGAAGTCAATTTAGTAGAATCTCTTTCAACTAATAATTAGGAGAAACTCAAGGATATGTGTGATAAGATGGATGCTACCTTAGCCATCATTTCCAGGTTTTATTCATATCATTCTTGCCTACCTATACTTTTTGGAGGGTTAGGCTGTTTGTGATTTTTGAGCTTGGGGTCAACTTGCTCTTGTGGTTAACATGTTGCTAAAATTTGCCATGACAACTGGTAAAATAAAGAGCTAATTATGACATGCTTGTGGGATACCTTTTACAAGTGAGAGCCCTGGGGCAGATGGCAGCAGACATTCAAAAACAGCAGTAGCAGAACTGTGAAGGTCAAGATCTAAGCAAACCAACAATCTGAAAGCAATGGCATATTACTTTGGAACAGCAAGATCTGATCATAAAATACAGCTAGGTTGGTATAATCATTTGTGGGTAAATATGGGAAGAAGTTAAAATTTCTTTAAATGTTGTGTTTGCCACTACAGCATACAGAATTCTTTGTTTTTGTTTTACTTGTTCCTTTTGACATGTCAACTTGTATATGTACTGAGTCTGGTCTCTATCTTTATGGATTTTCAATTCCTGACACGTAGCGGCACTTTAGAGAGAATTCCTCCTCTTTGGTAATAAGTAGAAACTTATCTATTTCATATATTTAATCATTTCATATCACTATTCCTTTTCTAGAAACAGTCTTAGTTGCTTTTTCCTTGTTTTATTATGCCTATTTTCTTAGTGTTACTGTACTTAGATTTTTAAAATCAGTTATCTGTAATGCTTAGGCATAAGATTTTGTCTATTCATTCAAAATATATCCATTAGACTTTATTACCTGCCAAGAATATTAATGAACTTTGAAAAATAAAATGAGCTGTACAGTGGAGGTAAGATCTATTTGTTTTCTGATGCACTCCATATTTTCCTACTATTCAGTTGGTTTTTACCCACTGTTCTGTATTTAACCACTGGCTCCTGCATACACATTGGCTTTACTCATCTTTAGCTGCCATCTTTCATAAACATTTAAGTACCCTGGGAACTTTAACAGTGGCTTTCAGGAGATCTTTGTACCAGCTCGAATTCTACTGCTACCTGCTTATGTGCTATTAATTAATGTCTCTGGAATTTTATCAACTGTAGAATAGAAATGATTTACCTACTTTACAAGATACCTGTGAAAGACGGATTATTAAACCTGCATTTATTCATAAAACAATAAGCATTTATCAAGTGCTTATAAGTACAGAAATAGTGTCCAGGGAAATATCCAGAGATACCTTGTCTGTCTTTTCACTTAAATAGAAAGGCAGAGGAATCAGCTTGGAAACTTAATAGTTGTAATTTGAGTAACCCCTCTGGGCTTCAGTTTCCTCCTTTGAAAAATGGGTATTGTGATGGTGCCTACATCAGAGTTACTGTAAGCATTAAACACAACCACATATCTAAAGTGCTTAGGACAGCACAGAGTAAGCGCCCCCAAAATGGTGGCTATTTTTTAATCCATCTTACATCAGAATGATGACTTCAAATTGTCCTCATGTCTAGGATTTAGGTAACCTACTTCTGCCTAATATAATTAAGCTTTTCTTATTTTATTCTCAGAATGAAGGAAGAATTGTTATGATCTTTCATGTCATAACATGTTAGGAACTATTTCAAGACAATCTCATTTTAAGTTCACCACTGATTAGTTGAGCAGGTTTAATGATTGAACCAATTGAGATAAGTATGTAAAAACAATTTTTAAACTGTAAAGTGCTATGCCATGTTGTGACTTTTAATTAATAACTCCCATTTCACTAGCTGCACTTGCATTCTCTGCCACTTCTCTATATGGTTCCTAAAATGCGTGGTTTTACAAAATTAAAGCTCATTAACTGATGGTAAAAAATTCTAAAAGGGTAGTTCTTAAAATATTTTGAGCCATGGCAGCATTATTAAATGGAAATACGGATTGGATGGATACCAAATTCTGAGATATTTGTTTTAAGAAAATAAGCCTTCCTGCTTTAACTTAAATCTTTTTCTTAGATGAATAGTTTTGAGGAGCTATAGTTTATTCAATGTAAAATACATTGTATCATTATGGTAAAATATAATGAAGCTATGTGGAAAACAAGGATCCATCTGTACAATTGATTCAATTGAGATAGTGCCCAAACAGGACCCTTCGGGAGCAGGTGGCCTCTAAGCACTTGGAGTGGTTATGTTTTTCCCTCAGGCTTTAGCTTTTTAAAAATTACAAAGGTATGATGTGTCTAGTGTAATAGTATGGAAAAATTCATCATGGGAGGTAACAAGCTTGTTGGCCTCAGTCATATGGGGTTAATGGGTTAACCAAAATTGAGAAAATTGAGAGACATAGAGCAGAAAGCACGTCTCTCCTATACACCTTACTCCTCCCTCACCCTTTGTTTCCTAAATAATGGTTAATTAAATCATTTCAGGGTTAACTAGGAGAAAAAGAACGCTCTCACTGAATTTGCACTAGGAAGAGAATGGGGACCAAGCTTGGCAAAAAAAAAAAAAAAAAAGGCGGTTCCTTGAATGCGCATGCGCCCCTAGCCTAAACTGACCACGCTACACGCAATAATGCTCATCGCTTGCGTATAAATGTGCACTGGAGTGCCGGAAATGGAGCGCATGCGCAGAGGGGCGATGCCCAAGTGATTCTGCAGGACCGCTGGTTGTAGTCTTTGCTTTAACACGAAAAGGCTTACCTGGCATACCCTTGGCTGAGAGAGATAAAGGAGAAATATTTGCGGAGGTGACTAAGATAAATTCCTCATTTTCATCATAAGGTTGGAAGTGGAAGGTCTCAGTGTTAGGGGACTCGAGCTCGCGGGGTAGGCAGTTGAGAGCCAATCCTGTCCCACTTTGTGCCCGTTGATGTTAGGGTTGGTAGGGCTGCAAAACTGAGCACCTCACTTATCTAAGAGCTTCCTCCTCTCTTCTCTTTTTCCCCCTTTTCTCCCTCCCTACATTATCTCACCAAATTGACTTGGCCTTTTGTGAATGGGATCCAGAAAACCTTGAGAACTTAGACCTAAACAGTAGTTTCTTCCTCAACACGGATATGGCACAAGAGAGAATGGAACTAGACTTGGAGCTGCAGCCGAGTTCAACCACCACTGACGGCAGCACCCTGAGACGAATCAACAGCGCCCCTTTGATCAGTGGGCTTGGGTGAGCAGGATTAAGATACTGGAGGAGGTACACAGTGGGGTGGGTGGCAAGAATGGGGGAAAGTGAGTTCCGGAAGCATTAGAATCCCTTCATTCCTCGCAGTTCTGCAAGCATTTCCTTTGTTTTTGGAGATCCCACCCCTCAGCCCAGGGGGATGGGAGGGGTGGAACGAGAGAGAGCACACACCCACCCTGAGGTTGACACGTATATGTGAACCTAAACGTTCTCTTCTGACAGTCCACCAATACCCGAAAGCAGCAACTAATTGGTGCGGAGCACTTTTTCTAACTTTGCCCCATTCCTTATACACTCCTTTAAAGAAACCCAACCCTCCCCACCCTCACCTCCACATCTTCTGTGAGGACAGTAATTTTTGCCGTTCTCTCAGCTGCTTTGTCAACTCTGACCTTCACCTCAAGCATGGTTGTCAAGCAAATCAACTTGGGCCTTTTTTATACCTAGTTTTATTTGAACAAAAAGTTTAAGTATTACAGAAAGTTCATCTCCTAAATTTTGCATTCTCAATGGCTGATATTGTCCCCAATGTGGTTCTTTGGGAGTGTGAAAAAAATGTATTTCTTTCTACGTATAAAGCACAGATATACATGTATATGGACATTTTGCGGAGATTTTCAAGGGAGAGTGACTGGGGGAGAAGTGTCTAAAAAGGCTCGTTGCTCATGGACATGGACAATAGACTAGTGATTACCAGAGGGTAGGGGAGGGGAGGAGGGGGGAAAGAGGAGGTAGATGGGGGGTGGAAGGGAAGGAATAAACAAATAAATAAAAATTTTAAAAAAAACCTTAAAAATAAAATAAAAAGGCTCATTGAGGGCTCATACTGAAAAATGTGCATGACTTAGAAACACTGTCCTAAATGAGAGTTAACAGTATTTCCTGCACATATCCAAAGGTCTGGCATGACTCAAGCTTATTATTTCTTAAAATAGAATTTTAAAGTGAGATCTCGAATCTCACATCCCAGCATCATAAAGTTTTCTCAATATTGTAAAAATGTCTGAAAAGTGTGTTCACTTCATGTTATTAACTTTGCTCCCCCCTTTTTGCTGGCATCATACTAACTGATAGTTCTAAATCACAACCATTAAACATGAACTCAAAGACCAGGTCTACCATCTTTGTTTAACGTATAAGGAAACCAAGACCCATAAATCCATAAATCTCTAAAATAGCATAGTAGTAGAGCCAGTACTAAGAATCCGTCTCCTGACTCCTAAACTAGTGCTTTGTCCACTATTAATCAACAGCTAAACTGATTAAAGAAATTCAGTTTTCTGGTAATTTGAGGTTACAAAAATAAAAATAAAGTTACAAAATAAAAAGCAAACAGACTGACCAAAATAATAATATATTCCCATTTTTAATAGGCAGATAGAAAAATAAGTCAAGGGTACCTCTGCATGTTGTACTGAGAACAAGAACATCCTATAAATTCAGGAATTTACCCTAATCCCATCATGCAAATAAATGAATTATTGACCCATTTTGCTAGTAGGAGAGGGCACTTAGTGAGAATGTTGGTTTTATTGGAAGACTTATGAAATGAAAAAAAAAACAAGTTGCCAATAGATGATGGAAGATATATACTTGAAGGAATATGTGGGTCCTGTTTAATAAGTTTTGGGGGTGCAGGCCCCCTTTCCCAATCCCCAAAATTCTGGAAGCAAAGAGAATGATCAGAGTTATCCCCTCATGCTTTGCTTTGTTCTGCAAAATATTTGATTTTTTTATTTTTATCATTATTAGGGCATAGTTGCAGTGTTGAATTACATAGCTTAAGATCCTGATGTATGAAGTGAAATTTGTACAGAAGGGTGCAGGGTAATTGCATATTTATCTAGTAGGAGTTTAAGGTAAAGAAACCACAAAGCAGATCAAGTCCAGAGCCTCTTGTTTATGAAAAAGAAATGATAGGAGTGATATATGACATGCCTGGGGTCAGGAAACTCAAATGATCTGAGGACATATTTTGTGCTGTTGTGGCAAGTTTAGGGTGTGGTCAGAAAAGTTACACTAAAGGAAAAACAGAGTAAAATGAAACAGCCTTAGCTGAATTCATAGTCACCTGTTCTTTACACTGCTCACTTTTCTCACCTTTCCTTAGCTGGGCCTCAAATACTTGTTGCCTTGCCTGTTTCACAGCTCGCTAAATATCATTGCACTTCTTTCAGGTAATTTTCCAATTTTGCTTGATGTTTCCTGTACATAAAGATTCACTCTCTTGCACCATCATTTGCAGAATTTGTTCATTAAATATCAACTCTTTAGTATAAGTGTTACTGTTTTTTAAGAAGTCTCTGCACTGCTTTGTGTACATCTTATATTAATAAAAATACCAATGCCAAAAGTTTTGAACCTCTTGGTTCTTTGTACTCTTTAGCCCTCTAGTTGGCTGACTTCACTACTGGTGTCAATAACTTTATTTAAAGATAGTTGTTTTTAACTTCTCTGGCTCTTACTAGAATTGGAGATTAAGTTCTTGGATTTTTGCCAGTACCTTCCCCTAAATACCTCTAGCCTGACCCTGCATTTAAATGGTTTTTGCCTCAAAGTCAAACTATTGCCCATGGGCCAAATCCAGCCTGCCACATTGTTTTTTAAATAAAGTTTTATTGGAACATAGCCATGCCCATTTGTTTACTTAATGTTCATGGCCACTTTCCCACTACAATGCCACAATTGAGTAGTTGCAACAGAGATTGTAAAGTTCACAAAGCATTTACTGTTGGCTCTTTGTAGAAAAACTTTGCCAACTATCTGATTCAGTAAACTCTTACAAACCTGGAAGAAGAATAGTGGCCATAAAGAATGATTGTTTTGGGAGTAAAATTGACATAAAATATATTGTAATTTAGACAGAGCTGCTTACTGATCATTTGATGTGGATCATTGAACATCTATCTAGCTACATTATCTTCACTTTTTCCAAGCTGTAAGTAAAGCACTTAACTCAGTTCCAGATATCACCTAGGATTTTATGAAATCATGTTGAGTGACTCATACCAATTGGAGTATATACTGCCTTGATTTCTTTTCGTTGTAGTCTTATTAAATAAAATTGGCAGACAAAAATTTAGAAGGAACATAATTGCCAGCCTTAAGAATTACTCCCCCAGTCCAACAAAAGATAGTAGAAATGTATAACTCATTAGCATCTTCCTAACTTCCTCATAAGTGACTTCTAGAATATACTCCTATAAGGAAAATGACTGGGAAAGGCAGTAAAATTAGACCCACACATATATTCTCTCAAAGTATTGAGTTAACTGCCTGTTATATGCAAATTACCATGGGGCAAATGGACCTCAAGGCTCAATAAGGTTTTAATTTAATAGGAAAAATCAATACACAAAGGCCTTAAACATATGGTAGAGTTAGATCTGTGCTTAGGGAGAGAAAAAAGTGTTAGGGGAATTCAATGAAAGGAATAAGAAATGACAGTAGAATTGGTGAGTGATAGAGAAAAGGTTCTTGGAGAGGTGGTATTTGAGATGCGTTCTAACATTAATAGGATGCCGACTGGAAGATAGGGGGCTGGAGAACTGGGACAGCATTCCAAGTATGTGGAACAGGCTTGGAGGCAGAAAAGCATGGATGTATTCCAGAAAGCTGGTCAACTCTGTCTGTATCACTCACTCCCAAATGTTCATCTGCTGACCATTGCTGGTACTGGGTGACATTTTCACCAATTCATAGTTTTAAGGAAGTTAAGTACAGCATACTTAAATATGTTGTTATATAGTTGCCAATCATCTTTTCTTGGGCAGGACTAAACCCTACTCTGAGATTTCTATTTCTACTTTTTTTTTACTACCAAAATATCCTTTTATAAATGAAACAATGGTGTTGGTAGATGGTGAGATTTTTTTAAATGTCCTTATTTGACCAAAGAAAATGGTAACCACCATATGTTTGTGCCAAGATTTTGTTTTGAAAGTTTAGTAGTCTATGAAATCCAAAAGTTTGAAGCTAAATTGTGGAAGGCTTTGAATGTCATAGTAGGTAACTGAATTCGGCAGGCAATTCAGAGTCACAAAGTTGTGAGCAGGAGCGCAAGCTATTCTCTAGGAAGGTGATCAGGTAGTCTGTTAGAGAGATGTCCATAAGAAAAGAACAGAGGTGAGGTGACTAATTAGACTATTGCAGGGTCTGTGGAAAAGTCAAATAGCTTGGACTTGGTTTGGGGCAAGGAGACTGAAAAGAATAAGATGGATATTAGTAATATCATAAAAGTAAAACCTAGAAGACTTGGCACCCGATTGGACTTACGGAGCAAAAAAGAAAATGTTAAAGATGATTTTTTATTATCATTAGGGAAACAAGGATGAAAGGTACAGGAAACTTCTGTATTCTTTTCACAATTTCTTGTGAGTCTTAAACTATTTGAAAATAAAAAGTTATGACAAAAATAAGACATAAAAAGGAAAATAACTTCTGCAGGGTCCCAAATAGGGCTGGGGCCGGTTAGGTGGGCACCATCAAAGCTGAGGACGGAAGCACCATCTTCAGCGGGCAGCAGCCACTTATCTTCAGATCATTGTTGCCACGTAGGAATGTGACCCAGCATGGCAACATCTTGCAAATGTTCAATAGAAGCCAGAAATCTGGAATATGGATTATTTGTGTGAACTCTCTGTGTTTGGAATGTGCACAACTAATTCAAAAACAAAACACTGACTAGGTCAAATAAAACATGTTTGAAAATATCAGTTCTATCAATTCCTGCTACTGGTTACCCCTCTTGTTAGTATGAAAGTTTGGGAGTTAAGAGGGAATTGGTACTAGCACATTGTAGTTCCAATCATAAATTTAAATCAGTTACAGGTTTACACAGAAAATAATGTATTCAAGGCCACAATAAATCATATTTATTCTTGGTAGCATGACTACAGGTAAAGTGGCATGCTTGAGAATTCCTTACCTTATATGGACCCTTGTTTAGGCTCAGCCAACTAAAGTTTTGTATGTATGTGTGTGTGCATGTGTGTATGGGTGTTTTAATTTCTACATCTGCACAGCTGTCTCCACAAAGAAGCCATTTACATTAATAGCATTGCTATTTAAGTATTTGAACTTATTTCTTTAAAAAAAATTTGTGACAAATGTTTTCTTTTTCTTCTTAGTGATGATAATTCACTGTTGTTCCAAGCTGACACATTAAAAACTAGAGGAAACAGTATAACGTTTAGGACATGGAACTGTCCGGTAAGAAAATGCTTATAGCAGCCTCACTAGCCAAGATTGTGCTCTTGGCCTTAACTGGTGGTTGGTTCTCAAACTTGAGTGCGCTCGTTAAAACAGACTATTCTGGCTCTCAACCCTAGAGTTTCTGATTAAAGAAGTCTGGAGTGGGGCCTGAGAATTTACATTTCTAACAAGTTCTCACTTTAAGAAACACTGCTATAAACCTTAATCTCTTAATTATAATTCTTATAATACTTATTTCATATAACGAATCTTTTTATTGAAGTGAAATTTGCAAAACATACAGTTAACATTTTTAAAGTATACAATTCAGGAGCATTTAATGCATTCACAATGTTCATCGACCACCACCTCTCTCTTGTTTCAAAAAGCACACATCTTTCTCTTGTTTCTGATCATTGCTGTAAAGTTTTCAGTCCTTCATCATTGAGTATATTAGCTGATGTCTTTGTTAAATGCCATTTATCATGTTATGGAAGTTCCTACAAGAAAAAAATCTTGTCATTTGCTCTTTGCTGAGTATTTTATCATGAAAGGGTGTTGAATTGTTTGAAATGCTTTTTTGTGCATCTATTGAGATTCTGTTAATATTGGTTGTATTGCATTGATTTTCTTAAGTTGAACCACCTTTGTATTCCTGGGATAAATTCTACTTGGTCCTGGTGTATAATCCTTCTAATGTACTATTGAATTCAGTTACCTATTTTTTTGTTGAGAATTTTTCCATCATATTTATAAGAGATGTTAGTCCATAGTTTTCTTGTGTTATCTTTGCTGGCTTTGGTATTAGGGTAATGCTAACCTCCTAGAATGTGTTAGGAAATGTTCTTCTTCTATTTTTGGAAGAGTTTGAGTAGAATTGGTGTTGATTCTTTAAATGTATAGTAGAATTCACCAGTGAAAACATCTGGTCCTAGACTTTTCTTTGGTAGGTTTTTGAAACAGATTCTAGCTCTTTACAGTACTTGTTATGTTACTGGTTCTGTGAGTCTTGGAACTCCTGGTCCTTGGTTCTTGGTGTCAGGTGACAATGAATTAAGGGAGATGCCCAGAAGATTGTAAGCAAGCCAGTTTTATTGAAAGCAAAAGTACACTTCTCAGATGAGAAAGTAGGCTGTTAAGAGAAGTCATCCTTGAAGATAAAGTACACTCTCAGAAGGGAGAGTGGGCTGCAAAGAGAGATTAGCCCCAAAGCCTCCTGCTTTGGGCTCTTTTATTAAGCCTGCAAGGCTTTGGTCCTCCCCATGTCACCATAGCCCCACCCCTATAAGCCTTGATGACAGATACATAGCTTTCTTATCTTTGAGTATACATATACCCATAATGCATTTGTTTTGGCCATAAGGGGGGGAGGTGTCAAAATTGCAATGTAAATTTATTATAATGATAGCATAATGAAGCAGAAGTGAATTTGAGGTTACACCAGCTGTCCTTCTGCATATGCCTATGTTGGGGAATTTCTCTGTCATTTCCTCATTATTGTGTCAGGTCCTACAGTTAAGTCGAGGCTATTGTTTTAAGGCTGTTTCTCATTTTGGCTGCACTGGAGAGAGCCCTTAGTGTAACTCCTACCTTAGTTACAGGTATGTTGAGATTTTCTATTTCCTCTTGAATCAGTTAGTAATTTTTATATTTTTAGGAATTCGTGCATTTCATCTAGATTATCTGATTTGTCAACATGCAACTTTTTATAGATTTCTCTTACGTAATTTTTTTTATATGATGGAATCTATAGAACATATTTTAGTGAAATGTTATAGCTTGGAACCCATTTTGAAACATTGCCTCCTAATCTTAAAACTACATATTCCTCTTCATAGAATAATATTCAGTATTATCCTCACTGTCAACAAAAAGAACATCCAAACCTATAGAGAAATTTATAAAAGTTTATTTCAGCCAAACTGATGACTTGCTGGAAAGAAAGATCTCAAATATTCCAGTGTGTGATAGTTTTGCAGTTCTTTTTATACATTTGGAATTAAGGAAGGAATGTAAGAAAAATTTTAAAAGATTATGTGCTACTTTGAGGGTGGTTATACCTCTGAGGAATCTGGAAAAAAAGATTACTTCTGGCATTTTAAAGGCATGTTAACCTATATATACAAGAAAAATGGACAGGGTTTGCTTAAGGCAAAGATAAACCTTATATAGGCCTGGAGTATGACTACCCACCATGACCTGCCCAGTTAAGAATTTGTGAACAGATCACCACCCTGTGAGGTTACTTTCAGTCATTGAACTTGTCAGATTTATTACAGAGTGCCTTTTCCTTTTCTTAGATGACTGTTGAATTTATTTGCTTGATCAACGGTGGCCCTGGCAAAAATTAGTTAATCAACACTGAGACAGTTGTAATATAATACTAAATTTTAAAAATTCATGACACCTTGATAGAAATTAGAGTTTACACAAACAAAAAGAAATCTCTATTATTGCCAGCAAATATAAAATGAATGTAATATGACCAACAGGACAACTGGAAGGCTTTTATACATTTATATTTGACACCTCATCATATTTTCAGTCACCATAATATCTTCTCTCCAGATTAAAAAAAAATAGTGTGCTGATTTCTGTAACAAAGCATTTTTTAGTACAAAAATCAAATAATGGCCAAAAAGTCACAGCAATGCAATAGGTAGAGGGTTAAAACTGCATCAAATGGGTGCTTAAAATAAATATTAACTAGGAGGATGAGAGGACAGAGCCACCACCTTGATTCATTGTGTGGTTTGTCTTCACATTCATGAGAGCTGACCTACTCAAGGGGGCCATTTTGGCAGAGCATGACTAAATAAAGGTGCCTGGGAGCCAGCCTCCCAGATGCTTCCGGCACCAGGGAAGCTGCAAAAGCAAGAAAACAGGGTCAGGGATCACAGTTATCATTAAAAGGAAAAGTTGCTTTTTTTTATTGCTCAATCTCATCAATTGAGAGTCTTTGGGGCAGGTTCACTGAGAAGATATAGATAATTGAAAACTTTTATTTAACAGTATATATGTGGCTTATTCAGGCAAAGACACATTTACATTCTAGCACAAGCAAGCAATCTAAGTAATTGTGTTTTTAATGGAAGGTCAGTCACAAAGAAGATTTCTGGTTTGAGAAACAGGTCCTTTATGTGGAATCCTTAAATAAAGGTGGTTGCCTCTGACCAAAGTAGTGGAAAGCATTTGCTGATTACTGGGCCACGCTGCCCCAGGGTTGGCAGGTCAGCTACACAGGCAGCTCTGTCTACAACCAACTAGAGCTTGTTCAAACCACAAATATACTAATGTTATATTGGGGAAAAATTAGAATTATTCATTAAACAAATCTCTATCAACTCACCCGTTCACTCATTCAATAATATTTATTAAGCACTTGCTTATCTATCGAAGCCCCCATACATATCCAGTCTTCTTTTCTACTCAGCTAAGTCAACAAATAGTTTCAGGAATCTACTATGTATTATATCCAGATCTAGTTACCAGGGAGAGCTAACCGAGTCTGAGGAAGAGGGCAAAAGTAGATGCAAGATCAGATAGCAGGCAAGTGCAATAACCCTGACAAATTGCTAATAGTAACTCAGACTAATGTGATGGCAGTGGGCATGGAGAACAGTGTCATATTCATGAAATATTTAAACAGTAGAATGAATTGGTGATAGATTCAATGGATAGTAGGAAATGTGGGGGCAAAGAGCGCTATAAGATATCTGGCTTGAGTTAATGATGGGATGGCGATCCCACAAAAGAAGGGAACATTGGAAGAGGAGTGGATTTAGAAGGGATGACAAGTTTAGTTTTGGACATGTTAAGTTTGAGGTTCTCTGGGAGCTCTATGTGGAAATGTTAGATATAATAATTTGAATCTCAAGATAGAGATCTGGGATAGAGACACACATTTAGGAATCATCAATAGATTGTTATTTAAAGCTATGAGAATAAATGATTTGACCTACAGAAAGAGTATAAAAGGGAAGAGAAGAGGCTACAGAAAAAAGTCGTAAAGATCACCAGCACTTAAACATCAGTCAGAAGAGGAGGCTCCACCAAAGAAGACTAAAATAGAATGGTCAGAGAGCTGGAAGAAGACTCAGAAGAGAATAGTACCATAAAAAAACAAGGAAAAGTATTAAATCATATTCTGTCAAGTGATCAGACATGATAAAGACAGAAAGGTGTCCTTTGAGTTACCAAAATGGAGAGAAATTCATAAATTTCTTATATTTGAAAGCAGCTCCAATAGAGAAAGGGCTGGGATGATGCAAAGCCAAGATGGATTGGGTTGACAAATGACTGGGAGGTAAGGACCTATAAATATCACCACACATACCAGCTTAGTTATTCAGGGGCAAATTACCCTTTCTATGCCTTAATTCCCTCATCTGTAAAATGGGAATGTAATAGTATCTGCCACATAGGTTTGTTGTAGTGATTACATTAATCAGTGTGAAATACTATCAACAAAAACTGGAAGAAAAAAAGAAAAAGGAAAAATGTTAAAGCACGTAGCACAACAATGTAAATGCGTTTAGTATCCCTTAAAATGGTTAAGATGGTAAATTTTGTGTGTATTTTACCACAGGCTTTTTTTAAAAAACCTTATAGCATGTGAAAAAATCAATGTAAAGCACTCAGCACAACACTGGCACATACTAAATGCTCAATAAATATTAGATGTTTTATTAGTAATAATACATATATAGAGCAACCATGTACATGACATTTTTTTAGGAATTCTAGGCTCTTGATTTGCATAAGGTTCCATTTAATATAATGAATATTTAAAAGAAACCATCTTATGTCATGGATTGTGTTTGGCAGAACTGAAGTCATTTTATCTTATTTAGTAATGGGAATTTCAAGTTTTATTGAAGTTGTATTACTGTAACAGCATTATGCATATGTTTTTATTTTGTGACAGTATCGCTTTATTATTATTATAAGATTTATATAGGTATATACTTGCTTTCAGTATAGATATGCTGAATTATCTAAGAGAGTGATGTGATAATTACAATGCTTTTGGCAGAAGTAACAAAATCCAATCAGAGGCAACTTAAACAGTAAGGGCATTTATTATCTCAAGAAGTCTTGAGGAAACGAGGTTCCAGGGTTTTTAATCCAGTGGCTCAGTGATGTCATTAGAGACCCAGGTTCCTTCCATATTTCCGCTCTACCATCTTCAGCAGCCTCACTAACTTTTGTACCTAGTAATTTCACCCAGGGTTCAGAATCATTTGTATAGTATCATCTTATATATATTTACAGATGTCAGAAGAAAATGTATCAATCTGTTTTTATTAGTTATCTCCGGAGCATGGAATTAGAGGAAAAATTTTACTTCTACTTTATGTATTTCTATATTACTTGAATGTTTTTCACGAAGCATCAACAATATAGGTGTTTTTATTTCTAGTTGATACATCACATTACAAAACAGAAACATCATTTTGGGAAAAAAAATGCAATTATTGAATGATATCATGAACCATAAATTTAAGTGTCCTGTCTCATACTGGACTGTCCTTAAAACTGGTGCTGCAGGAACCTAGAATAGTCAAATTTAGAGAGACAGAAAGTAGAATGATGGTTACCAGGGGATACAGGAAAGGGGGAATGGGGAGGTGTTGTTTAATGGGCATAGAGTTTCAGTTTTGCAAGATGAAAAGAGTTATAGAGATTAGTTGCACAACAATATGAATTGTTGTGTCCAGTGAGTGGTAAATCCTGCCACATCCAGAGTGGCTCTGGAGAATGTACCTGAGTGGGAACAGTGGGAGATTCAGAAAAGCAAGAAGACAGAAAGCTGGAATCAGGACCTCCACTATTCACTTATGGTGGAACAATTGTGCAGTTTTATTTTTACAAGCCGCTTTTATATAACTGCATACAATTACTGGTTAGGATAAAATCATCTTCTGCACAATCATCCAACCCACACCCTGCTATGATCTTTTGCAGTTCCAACTGCTCGTGGCCATGAGCGTACTTCCCTGTCTCAGCAACATCACATTGTTTTCCGATCAGTTGTTACTTCCCCATTCTTAGGAGGGTTCATTTAGGCGAGGTAACCTTTGGTTGACCTCACAGATTGCAAGAACCTTGTCAGCTTGCAATCCAGTCTCCACAATGAATGTACTTAACACTAATGAACTTTAGATTTAAAAATGATTAAGATGGTAAATTTTATATTCTAACATTTTACCAGAATTTAAAAATTTTAAAATTAGTACTGCCTTTCATGTATTTCAATGTAAGTAAAAAAGTATTTTGAGGGGGAAATCACCATTGACAGGGCATTGAAGAACCATAGATATCATTTAACATACAAATAAAGATGCCTATTTTCCAAACATTGTAAAAATATATTATCCACAATTATTTTCTTAATCAACCTCAAATATTTTCTTCACCACTATCAGAGAATCATTCTATCCCACTTCTGATGAGCAGAAACCCAAGGACCTCTTCTAACTATGGGGACCATGCCTTGTCCCCTAACTACCCCTTTGCTTTATCTCCTAAGAAATCTGAGGTTGACATGCCTGTTCCTTACTTTTCCACTAGGAATTCTCTTCCTGGAACTTATGTTGAATTTGCTACGGCCACGTCTTTTCTCTTTCCCTGCCCTTCCTATTCCAAAATAAGCAGGAGAAATGTCTCATCTTCCTGTCAGAAATGGTTGTGCTTTTCTTGAGCAAAATGTTTTAATTTTATGGCTACTGATATTTATCTGAATAGGTTTTGCCTTTCACACTGGCAACTATAAACTCTAAACCCAGTTTCTGGCCCACCCAATAGAGCGTATTTAGTACATTCCTGATCCTGCTTTATGCTCTGTTTTTCTAGCCTATATTCAATTCACGTTCAGAATCTATATCACCTTAAATCATTTCAGGAACTAGGCAGAGACATTCATAAACATAGCATACAACTCTTGTTCAAGATTTTCTAAGTGGTTTATCTCTGGTAACTACAGTAGGAAATGGGTTAAAATAGCAAACTTGTAAAGTTTAAATTATTTTTAACAAATTTAATGTCTTCACAATAGTTTTCTGATGTCTCTCTTTAAAATGGAACTAAGTTTGATCTTTTCTATCTTAATTCCTTCACTGAAGATAGCGCTTGGGAATCAGCTTCACCCAGCACCCTCCCCAACACCCCCACTACCCACCACCACCACCACCACCACCACACATCATTCCTTGGTGCTGGCACTCTTGCTTCCTCCCAAGGACTTTTTCTCCCTAGAGTGTGAGAGAAAGGTTCAATGAGAAATTTACATAAAAGATACTAGTGAGGTTTATTGACATCTCAGGAAACCATTTCAATTTGAATTCTTTGTTTCATATAGAAAAATTATCTAACACCACCTATAGTACTTAATCTGTGGGATAATTCTCTTCCAGAAGCCTTCTTTTCTACAATTAATTTTCAACATTATTACTGAATCAGTCAAATCCAATATTTAATCCACATTTTGTCCAATTTAAACACTTTTCTGTGGTTTACCATGCTTTTCTGTGGCTCAATTTCAGTCAGGCAATCTGCTCGAGATTTCCTGGATGAAGTTTTCCAATAGGGAATTCTAAGCCATTGACTAAAACTAAACTGGTTCTTTCCCATCCCTTAGTTATCAGTTAAAAATAATCTCTTCCAGGAAGTCTTTCATAATTAGTTTAGGACAGTTTGCCACATCATGCAATTCTCTTCCTTTTTTTTAATAAAATGTCATTATCATACAGCTAAAGTATCATAATTTCATAATTACATAAAGTATATGTATATATTTAAATTCCAGTTAGCATGTCTTTTCATCAGATTATAAATCTTATAACACTTAGTGTTTCACATTCTACATTGTGAACTTTCTGGGTGTTTGAATGATGATAATATGAGCATGAGTTAAACACAGTAAAGTTCTACTTGTTCAAAGGTGTGTATGTGTGTGTGTGTGTGTGTGTGTGTGTGTGTGTGTGTGTGGTGCATGTCACTGCACAATTTCTCAGTCATCACTGCTAATAAAGGGGAGCAGTGGTGGAAAATATCCCAAACTGGATAAATCACAATATTTTCTTACTTGCTTTAGAAAGTAGATTATCTTTACTGTATGCCTTAAGAATGGGCATACAAATGTTTCTAACTAGTAATATTTAATGTTGGAGAGATACAAGGAAATTGATGTTCTCATACATTGCTAGAAAGTAAATTTGTATAAGCTTTCTGGAGGGCAGTTTGGCAATGTGTATCAACAGCCTTGTGACCCAGAAACTCCAAATCTATGAGTTTACCCTAAATAATTCATTAAGGATGTGTGCAACAATTAGCTTAAAGGTTGCTATCACAGCATTGTTTACAAAAGCAAGCAAAAATGTGGCAACAGTATAAATGTCTAACAACAGGGAATAAGTTAAATGACTGAGCCTTCATTATCTGTGTTTGAATCTTAGTTCTTGGAATTGCTAGACATATGACCTTGGGCAAATTGCTCAATTTCTCTGGCCCTCAATTTTCTAATCTTTAAAATGAGGACAATAATAATGTCTGTGTTGTGCGGCTGGTATGAGAATTGAGTGAGATAAGACATGGCGGGCACATAATGAGTGCTTCTTATCAGTGCATCCATATAGTATAATATTCAGCCTTTAAAATGGTTTTTCAGGTGAATTTTATGATAGATGCATGGAATGTATTAAGTGATTTTTGATTTGTTTATAAAATAAAAATTCAGTTTATTCATCTGTTTATGACACAGTACACAAGAGGCAATGTGCTTCACATCATAGGTTTTACTTCCAATGCCTTGGACTGTTCCTTTCTTTGGCTAAAATGAGAGACTAGCTAGGAAAGCCAGATAATGCTTACATAACTAAAATAAGTTTGGGGGTACATGGACAATGTTAATATCATCCTTACAGGGATGGGCACATGGGAACTTTTAGTCTCAAGTTGATTTTCTAGAACTGCTAGCTGGAAACATAGGAACACTACTGGATGTTTGTGCCAGCTGGAGTTTCAGTCAGCCCCACCACAGGCATGGCAGTACTCTCTGATAATCGCCCTTGCTGTCTTTCTGAATAGAATCACAAAAATAGAGGCTTGGTTTTCTTTGAATAAATACTCAGAAGTGCAATTCCTGGGTCAAAAGGTATATTCATTTTTAATTTTTTGAGAAATCTCCAGACAGTTTTCCACAGTGGTTGTACCAATTTGCAATCCCACCAACAATGTAAGAGGGTCCCTTTTCTCCACATCCTCACCAACACTTGTTGATTTATTGATGATAGCCATTCTGACAGGTGCAAGTTGATTTTAATTTGCATTTCTCTGATGGTTAGTGACCTTGAGCATCTTTTCATATCTATTGGCCATCTGTATTTTCTCTTTAGAGAAGTATCTGTTCAGGTCTTCTGCCCATTCTTTAATTGGATTCTTTGGGGGTTTTTTGTTGTTGTTGAATTGTATAAGTTCTTTATATATTTTGGATATTAACCCCTTATCAGATGTATCATAGCGAATATCTTCTCCCAAACAATCGGTTGTCTTTTTGTTTTATTGATGGTTTCCTTTGCTGTACAAAACCTTTTTATTTTAATGTAGTCCCATTTGTTTTCTTTTATATAAAATTTGTTTTCATGTCTAGTCTCTGAGAGTTATAACTATGGCTTATTAGTTTTTTTTAATCTTTCCTTCCCCTCTGAGCAGAAAAACAATTTCTTACATAAAATAAGGGTACAATAAATATTGAAATACTTAAGAGTTAGTTCTATTTTTCTGGTAGCAAATTATTATAAAGAAGCAATTGTCACTAATTTTATATATATATATATATATATATATATATATATATATATATAATTTAGATGTAATGAATTTTCAATTATACACATATGAATTTTCTGTTGTTATTTTTACAACCTTGGCTGCTTCCTCCACCTTCTAACAAGTGATTAGAAAAATCAAACTGATTTTAACACTTTCTTAGGCAAAATACAACTAGTGAGGTAATATGCTCTTTTAAAAGTCATATGATATATTTTAAAACCTAATAAAAATTTAGATAATCTACTACATAAAAACATTCATTTGTCTAACACATTTTTTGAGCACTTGTCTTCTTCCCGCCAACCAACTCACTCCTCTTATTGCCTTTTTTGGCCATCATTCACCTATAGGTTTCAGCCAGAAACCTCAGGCCAGTCTTTAGCTCTTTTCACTCTTTCTGATCACTTCTCCAACCTGCCTCCTCTTCATCCTTCCCTTTTTCATTCAGACCTTCATCATCTTTTACCTGGCCCACCAGTGAACCTACTTTTAGTCTCTCTTCTCTCCACTCTCAATTTGTACTGCATATGCTGCTAGGGTTATTATTCTAAAATAGGTATGATCTTGTTTAAAATACCTTTGAGGTTCAAGAACTCAGAGAGACCTATGCTTTAAGTTTCCTATTGGATTCAAAGGCTAAAGTCCAAAATCCACAAAATGGTTTCAGCCAAATTTGTTTCTTTCCATGCCCTATCACGTACCAAGTATCCACCACTCTGAACCTCTCTGTTACCCAAACATGCCTCTCTGCCTGAACATCTTTTCTCACTCTCTGAAATACCCTCCCTCCTCTTCTCTACTGATTCCCTACCTTCCCCTGTAAGCCTCTGTGAAGACTTATTCAAGGCCCCAGACAGAGTTCTCTGTCCTCTGAACTTTCACACATCATAACTCGTTCTGGCACTTACCTGTGGCCTAGTTATCCCTACCTAGACTTCGAAATTCTCAAGGACAGGAAAATGTCTGATTTCTCTTTGGATCCTCAGGGCCTGGTACAGTACTTTAGCATGTAGTAGGTACTCATTAAATATTTTTGAATGCACAACTCAATGCATTCTTAAGATACAATGTGAAAGTAAGATATGGTTAATACATTATCTGGCATTTCAAGAACTAACCAAGATACAGATAGAATGGATAAATGAATTCTAATGATAATATTCAAGCTTTATTTTCTCACTTAGCTTTAACTCCCTTCGTTTTTAATTTCCTTTTTGTGTGGGTCCTCATAAGCCTTGAGAGAAGACCGAAAAGGAGAAAGTAGCCCTGAAAAGGAGAAATTGCCTAGACAATAAGCATCTGAATAAACAAAAGTAAAATATGCTGAACTACTTGAAAGTGATTGCCTTAAGACATTACATATTCTGAAAGTTTGGTTTTCCCAGCTAGATTCCAAGATAATTGATGGAGTTATTTTGTTTATGTTTCTTTTGTATGCTTGGCAAATTAACTGCTGATTTAATGACTGTTTCAGCTTTTTCTGGGTAAAGCTTTACTAATGGACTAAAACTAGCAAAAAAATGAGGTGATTTTACGACCTAGTTCCTTGGGAAAGGCAAGGTAGAGATAAAATGTTCTACTGATCTTCTGCCCCATATATCTTATGTTAACAGTTATTTTATTCTGTTCCGATACATAGAGAGACTTTTGATTAATAAATTTTATAAAGATTCAATTGTATTTTTGATTTTTTTAAATATTAAACAT
Organism: Macroglossus sobrinus; assembly: GCA_004027375.1. Classification (NCBI taxonomy): domain Eukaryota; kingdom Metazoa; phylum Chordata; class Mammalia; order Chiroptera; family Pteropodidae; genus Macroglossus; species Macroglossus sobrinus. The sequence goes on from PVKZ01003240.1 coordinate 52,872, forward strand.
AACTAACACTGTTGCTAGCATGCATTAGGCAAGAAATATTTATATAATTCAATACTGCCTTAATTAATGTTTAGATATAATCAGAAACATTAAAGCAAGCTTGGCTTTTACATTTTAAATTTCAGATTTTGCAATCTTCTCCCATTTACACTTCTATCCGTCGCCTTCATCAAATCAAACAGGTAAGAAGACTTTCAAAACTGACAGCTGTTCATTTAAAAAAGTAGTTTTTTTTCTTTAGAAAATACCTGTGGTTCAGCAATTCTAAGTGAGGTCACATGGTTAAGTTTTTATTTCCAGGAATAGTTTCTCTAAGATAAACAAACAACTAAAGAGTCCTAATTTTATTGGGGTTATTAACTATTTTAACAAATTGAAGTTTCCAGAAAGACTACACACTCTTCTACATTGAATCTAGCTTCTTTTAAGGTTCTCAAAGAAAAAGAATGCTGTATATAAAAATTACATCTTTGGTTCGTAATAACCATAGTTATCATGGTTTTTTAAAACCCTCAGATGAAGAATTTTTTGAAAGATAAAATGCCCTTTATGTTATCATGTTTTGTTCACTTCTTAGAGATCTGAATTCAGGGATACATTGTACTTTACCAGTTTGTGTTTTGTGTATGTGTGTGTGAGTGTACACACATATGCATGTGTGTAGGTGTTTAACAGCAAAAGCCTAATACAGAATTACATCTTTTAATTGTCCAAGGATTAGCCACAGAACTCAAAAGATCAAATCACCACTCCAGTATAGGTGGTGAGATTTTTTTTGACCCAACTACAAGCAGACTTTTGTTCAAGGGGTCTTAATTGTTATGAAGCACTTATTATTCACTTAGTACTGTAATAGGTACTTTACATCTGTGATTTCATTTCATCTCACAACAAACTTATAAGTTCAGAAACTAAAGATGAGAGAAATTTAGTAATTTACAAGATGTCCAGAGTTAGTGAGTATCAGAGCCAAGATTTACTCCAAATTACTGGATTCTATTCCAGCTACCCTTTTCTTGTTGCAGAGGCACAAAACAAAGTACCTGTGACCCTAGTTTTTGATATTCCAATTCCTGCTTCCTTTCCCTCTCTTTCTCACACCATGGCTTCCCTAAGGCCAGGTTATCATCCACTAGCAAGGAAGTATGGTAAAAAGATTATTTTACTTTTTAATAGGTAAAACATTCTTTTACTGTTTGTCTTTGTGAGTATGTAACTATTTAGAAATTCTTAATGGAAGGACCTAAATCTAGTAGATAGGGTGACCTCTGGTTTATCTTGCAGTATGTTTTCTTTTGCTTTCTCTAAATTAGAGCAATATTTGAAAATTGATTACATGTTGCTCTTTGATTATGAAACTGGTTAGTAATATAAATTGTAAAGCAAGTTATTTCCATAATGACAGAATATATATTATAAACCTTTAAAATGAAACACAAGTAGAAAATGAACGAAATGGGAAAATAAAAATAACATTAACTTTCAATCTAGGTACTGATCACATAGAAAATTAAGGCTTAATTTCAACAGTGTAATGGTCTCATAGATATCTTAAGTCACATATTTCTTTACATGCATTCTTTAATCATGACTTTTTTTAAGCTATTGAACTTAACCTTTAAAGTACAAAACAGAAATGTCTGGTTCTCACCTCATTACATCCTGAACTTTCACTCTAATATTAATAAAGTCACATTTCACATTTTATTTTATTTTTCAGTAAAATAGGATGAAAGTAAGGAAGAAAGGAATTAATATATGCAAAATACTTTGCACACTACATCAAAATTTTTAAAAGACACAAAATATAACCTCCATGTACTCAGTCTCCAGCTTTAACTGTTATCTACATTTTATACATCATTTTTAATCTAGCCCCTTTCATTTTAGGGGAAGGAGGGTGCTTTAAAGTAAATCCCTGATATCTTTTTACCCATAAACACTCAATGTGAATCTCTGAGGACTTTCTTTTTCATATAATCACAATACCATCAGTACATCTAGCAGAATAAGTTATTCCTTAATGTTATCTAATAACCTGTTCATGTTAAAATTTTTCTGATTCTCAAAAATGCCTTTTTTAGTGATTCAAACATGTTCCAACCATGATCTTTTAGGCCTCTTTTATTTTAAACAGCTTTTCCCTTCTGTTTTTGTTCCATGTCACTAATTTATTGAAGAAACCAGGCCATTTGTGCTGTATAATCCCCACATTCTGATTCTACTTCCATGTGGTATTATTTCATATGTTCTTTTATTCTCTGTATTTCTTATAAACTACTTTGATTAAATGTGCTTTTGTTTTTAAATAAGAACACTGCCCCAAGTCAGATTCTGGGTCAATATTTGAATAAGTGTATGGTTTAAGTTGCCCCCTTCCTATTTAGTCAATAGTCAACGGACATTATCTTTTAGACTATGGTTGCTAGCTGTTTTGTAGGTATTCGAGAGCTTGAAAACATCAAACTGGAATTTAATTTTTTTCCCTCCAGCTTTATTGTGATGTAATTGACATATGCCATTGTGTAAGATTAAGGTATACAATATAGTGATTTGTTATATGTATATATTGTGAAATGTTTAGCATAGAAGTTAATTTTCTAAACAGTAATTCCTAAGTATTCAGGAATTATTCTTTTTATGTACTTTTCCTTTCATAATAACAATTGAGCTAGTATTTAAAGAGTTTTGAAAGCACTCAACTTTTAGTGCCTTATCTCCTAAAGCTCTAAACATAAATAACTGCCTGGCAGAAATAGTTTGTGTATCAATTTGCTAGGGTTGCATAACAAAGTACCACAAACTGTGGGGCTTAAACAACAGAAATGATTGTCTCCCAGTTCTGGAGGCTAGAAGTCCAAGATCAAGAGGTCAGCAAGGTTGCTTCCTTCTGAAGGCCATGAGAGAAGGATCTGCTCTGAGCTTCTCTACTTGGTGCATAGATGGCCATCTTCATGTTCACATGGATCCTATTCACATGGTTTTCCCTGTACCTATGCCTGTCTCCAAATTTCTTCTTTTTATAGAGACATTGTTAGATAAGGGTCCACTCAAATGACTTCATTCTAACTTGATTACCTCTACAAAGACCTTATATCCAAATAAAGTTACATTGTGAAACACTGGAGGTTAGAGCATCAACAAATGGATTTGGGAGGGGGGCACAATTCAACCCATAACAAGTCTGCTCACTGTATATTTTTCTGTAATTTCACATTTATTTCCTGACTTGTTAAATAGGATATAAAAATCATTGGTACCCAGTAAGAACTTGACTTTCTCTGTAGTGTCTTAAGTAAAATTGATTTAAAAATTTTTCAACTTAAATATTATCTTTCTATTTCAATAACTCCTTATATTTATATTTTCACAAATGTAAACTTTAGTAACACATATTGCCATCTACTTTTTTTCTTACCTGGTTTGGATAAATTAAACTTGATTTAGACACAAATGTAAGGGAACTTTGTGAGATGAAGCCATTTAGAACGGATTATACCAGTTGGAGTACAAGGCATGATTATGATAGGGACAATTTAGATATCATCTGTTACATAGGATGAGCTTTTTCTTCTGCTGGCCAGGTTTCACAGTTAGTCTGTCATGGATTTTGCTACCACTTTTTAGTCTAGTAAAGCAATGACATTATATTTTTGTGATATGTTTTTGAGTTTTCCTTGGATGGTACTAGGTACTAAGTACCTAGCCTCTTTTATGAAGAGACATTCTTTAAGGGAATAGACTAGCTTGTTTTAAAAGAAATTAAATTTGATCTTAGTTTACAAATTGTTTCATTCTTTCAACCAGCTTGTATTGAGCACTCTGGCAACACTAGGCAACTAAAAGCTTTCAGGCATACTCTCCTTCATAAAGCAAAGGTGGGCAACTTACTATTTCAATTTTCCCCTTGAATAATAAAAAAGTGGAAGCTAAGTTTAGTACTCAAATGTAGCAACTCTCTTTAACTTAGGTTTCTGGCATCCAGTACTCTTTGCCCTTGACAGATATATGGTTCTTGACAACTTTTATTCTTATTTTAACAATCTTGTTTCATTGTAAGCCATCTCATATTCATTTTGGAAATAGGAAAAATATAAATGATAAAAAGGTCAACCCACTTTTACTAATGACCCTCAAAATAGCTGATGATGGCTAATCTTCCAACTTTCAACATGAGTTACAATAAGCAAAATTCTGTCCTAGTTCTGGGATAACTTGTTCTTTACTTGTTGATTGAGTGAATTACAAATTACTTTGAGCTTTTCACTAGAAGAAAACATCTACATAAATATTAAATGGAAGAACTACGCTAACAATTACATTTTGCTGAAACGATGTACTGTTATTCCATTGTTTTAAAAGACTGATTAGAGGTTCCTCAAAAAAGTGAATAGAGCTACCATATAATCCAGCAATCTGTCTTCTGGGTATCTACCTGAAAAATTTGAAAACGCTTATTCATAGAGATATATGTACCCCTATGTTCATTACTACAATAGCCAAGACATGGAAACAACCTAAGTGTCCTTTGACAGATGATTGGATAAAGAAGATGTGGTACATTGGATCTTGAGAGTATTGTGCTAAGTGAAATAAGTCAGATGGAAGAGGACAAGAGCCATATGATTTCACTCATATGTGGGAGATAATACTAAAAGCAACAAATGAACAAACAAAAACAAACTCATAAACACAACAGTATAGTGGTTGCCCAAAGGTGTGGGGAGAGGATGAAGAGAGTAAAGAGAGTCATCTATGGTGACAGAAAGAAACTAGACTCTCAGTGGTGAGCATACAATGCAATATAAAGAAGATGTATTAGAATTGTACATCTGAAACATATAATGTTATTAACCAATGTTACCTTAATAAATTTAATTAATTTTTTAAAAGATTGATTAATTTTTTAAGCTATCTTTCCCAATTTCTCTCATTTTCTGGACTAGCATCAAAACAGTCACAGTCACACAGTTTTAAGACTCAAAGCTCTAGGTACATCTTCAATTCTTCCTTATTTTTCTACTGTATCTAATTAGGCATCTAATCTTATTAATTCTTCCTTGAAAACATCCTCTCTGTTCCCACTGCTACTTCCTTCTATCCCTTGTGTCAGATGATTCTAATAATATTCTAACAGATTCCCCATCTCTGGGGAATCCAACTTCCATAACCAATACCAAATTTTTTTTCTAAAACGTCATTTTCACCTTTTTCTCTCCTGTGTAAAAGTTACAATGAATTCTCATCACTTATAGGTAGGTTGTATTGAGTACTTACATAGGTTGCAAGGCAGTATGATAATCTACAACAACCTTGTTATCCTCATTATTACCATCATCTTCATATTGATAAAGAAACTGAGGCTCCAGTTAAGTCGCCTGCGTAAGGTTGCTCAAGTAATGTTACAGAGCTGGGATTCAACTCAGTTTTGTTTGGCTCTAAAGCCTGTAATTCTAACAGCTATGTTATTCTGCCTAAACTCAAATTCTTCAATTATTTAAGATCCTATAAATCTGGCCCTGTTTTACCTCTCTAGTTTTATCACTATTCATAGCACAAACTGTTTCAGTCAAGCTAGTCACTACTTGCAAACCTGCCATACTTTTTCCTCCTCTAAATTTTTGTTTATATGATTCCTTTTGTTTGTAATATCCTCCCCCCACCCTCTGTTTGTCCATATTTTAAATATCTTTCAAGGCCTAGGCCAAAATTTAATTCACACAACTCATACCCATCTTCTATTATAGACCACCCATCACATTTATTGTCTGTACTATAGACAGTAATATTTAACCTCTTTCGATTACATACTGCATCAGTAAAAAAGGTTTGAGCACATACTTCCAATACATGCATGTCAAATATACATTATGAACATCTACTACTGTGCTGGTATATAACATGAATCATAGAATATACACAAAATAGAAATATAAAAAGAATGAGTTAAAGATGAAATATTTTTAGAAAATTTTAAATTTTGTTAACTATAGATCATTATTGAAAGTGAATGCAGTGTTCACTTAGTATATATAGGTAGCACATATACTAAAATTGGAATGATACAGAGAACATTAGCATGGCCCCTGTGCAAGGAGAGTGAATGTGAATTGATATTTCCAATAATCTTCATGATTTAAAATTGTTTTAGCCAGGTCCCTGACAGAGTTGATTAGCTCAGCATTATGTTTTCATGTAGCAGATGAAGAGCTATAGTAGGGATAGCACAAGTTTCACCTTTGCAATCTCCCTGATATTTGCTTAGACTTGTCCAAAATTTCTTTGTAAGAATCTTGTTAAGACACTGGTCAATTCTGTGGAAATTGGTTTAGATAAAAGTAGATAATATATCCATATGGCCATATAACTTGGTTCGGGTGAATTGCAATTAGTTCTATTTAGCTAAAGACAAAAAAATTGCTCTTCTCTCATAAGATCTTTGGACTATGGGGCTGACTGAGGGCACCTGTGTCAATCTGTATATTTTATATTGGCAAGCCTTAGTTTCTTACTCATATTTTTTAAGATGCAAAAATTGAATTTCTATTTTTTTCTTTTTGTTTCTCAGTGGATCATCTTTTATACCCCCTTTGCTATGACTGAGCTTACTTTGGAGAGCACTGACTTAATGTACATAAAGCTGGTCTCTCAAATATGATTCTAGGTCTCTTTAGGGAAGGCTCATCTGCATATTTCATGTTTCCCATAATAATTAGCAGCATATTAGATACCTCATTATGTGTGAAATATATTTTTAAGAATGCCAGGCTGAATTTGGACTATGGGTTTTTATTAACCATTTTAAGAGTGCAATTTAGTAGCATTAAGTACATTCATAATGTTAACCATTATAACTTTCCATTTCCAAAACTTTTTATCATGTCAAAATCTGTATTCATTTAGCAATAACTCCCCCATTTTAACCTCTGTCTCCTGTAACCTCTATTCTACTTTCAGTCTCTATGAATTTGACTATTCTAGGTGCCTTGTACAAGTAGAATCATACAATATTCTTTCTATTGTGTTTGGCTTATTTCAGTTAGCATAATGTTTTTAAGATTCATTTATGTTGTAATGTGTCAGAACTCCATTCTTTTTATGGCTGAATAATAGTCTATTTTATGTATATACCACACGTTTGATTTTTTTTTTATCCATTCATCTTGGTGATGGACATTTGAGTTGTTTTCACCTTTTGGCTATTGTGAATACTGCTGCTATGAACATTTGTGTATAAGTATTTGTTTGACTCCCTGCTTTCAATACTTTTGAGTATGTACCTACAAGTGGGATTATTAGGTCATATGTTAATTTAATATTTAACTTTTTGAGGAACTGAACAAATTGTTTCCCACAGAGTCTGCACCATTTTACATTTCTGCCATTAATGTATGAAGGTTCCAATTTCTCCATATTATCACCAACACTTGATATTTTCCATATTTTAAAATAATGGTTATCCTAATGAGAGTGAGGTGGTAGGTCATTGTGTTTTTGATTTGCATTTACCTAATGACAAATGATGTTGAACTTCTTTTGATGTGCCTATTGACCATTTATATATTTTCTTTGGAGAAATATCTATTCAAGTCCTTTGCCTGTATTTTAATTGAGTTATTTCTTTTGTTGTTAATATTGTTGAGTTGTAAGAGTTTTTTATATATTCTGGCTATTAATTCTTTATCAGATATATGATTTTCAAGCAATTCTGTGATTGTCTTTCACTCTTTTGATAGTGTCTTTTGATGCACAAAAGTTTTAAATTTTAATGAAGTCCAATTTATGTTTTTTCTTTTGTTATCTCTGCTTTAGTAGCATATCCAAAATATCATTGCCACACCCAATGTCATGAAGTTTTTGCCCTATGTTTTCTTCTAAGAGTTTTATCCTTTTAGATGTTTAGGTATTTCATAAATTTTGAGTTAATTTGTATATGTGGTTTAAAGAAAGAGTTAAACTTTATTATTTTGTGTGTGGATGTTCAGTTTTCCATGTACTGTTTGTTGCAAAGACCATCCTTTCTCTGTTGAATGATTTGGCACCCTTGTCAAAAATGAATAGGAGGCACCTAAAAATGGCGTAGATGATAGAGGCTTTGTTCATCCCTCTGACGATCATATTAAACTTGTGACAGACACACAGAGGAAACAGTAAGCAAAATCACTTGGAATCTAGATTAACAGAAGCACTACAACTAATGAGAGAAATAATTAATCAACCTGCAAAGGTAGAAGGTAGGAAGGAGTGAAGAGGCAAGGTTGCCAGTCCCCAGTGGCTGAGTGGGACTGGCAGCTACAGACACCTCTTAAAGGGGCCGTGTCCATGAGCAGGTTTTTGCAGTGACAGACCTGCTCGCTCTGAGCACCAGAGCCAGGTCGGCTGCTCAGGGGGCACCAGGGACTTACAGGGAGACACTGAGTTATTGGAGAGAGGGTCAGAGGTAAGGCTTTCTCCTGGGCAGAAGTGCTGGTGGTATCCATTCTTCCTCTGTTGAACCCTCCCCGCTCCCAGCATGCTGAAACTGCCGCCATAGCTAAAACATAATCAAACTGGATAACAGAGGTCACTCTGCCCAGAAGATTCCCTGAAACATCACCTCCCCAAACTATGGCCCCACCCAAGCCACAATTAGGTGTGTCCTCAGTCTGGTGCCCCTTACTGAACCAACCCCAAGACCCATACTAGTGGCAGCTGGCCTCAGTTTCTGGCATGGTTTCTTGAGACAACTATAAGCAAAGAATCTGTGGATTCTTGCTGAATCTTAACAGGTGGCACTGGAGGGGTACAGGCTGGGGGTAAACTTGGCCTGCAGCTGAACCCCTCTCAGGACTGTGCCACTGGACACCTACTACACAAAGTCATGCTAATAAGATCAAGAGAATTAGGAGCTTTGCTTAGTACATAGAAAAAGACACAGAAAGGCAGCCAAAATGGGAAGAGAAAGAAGCAGAAATATGAGAGAACAGAACAGAAATCCAGGAATAATAGTGTCAAGCAATCCAACAGATGCAGAGTTCAAAACACTGGTTATAAAGATGTTCAGTGAACTTAAGGAAGTGTAGATGAATTAAGTGAGAACTTCAACAAAGAGATAAAAACATAAAAATGGAAATGGAAATTATGAAAGGAAACTAGTCAGAAATGAAGAACGCAATATCTGAGATGAAGAGTACATTAGAGGGAATCAACAGAGTATATAAAGAAGAGGATCGAACCACTGGTATAGAAAATGAGGAAGCCAAGAACACCCAATCAGAATGGTGAGAAAAAGGATGCCAAGACTATAATAATAATTTAAGGAGCCTATGGGATGAAATTAAATGTAAAAACATCCAGGTCATAGGAGTACCTGAAGAGGAACAAAAATTTAAGAGCTACTTGAAGAAATAATGATTGAAAACTTCCCTAACCTAGTGAAGGAAATAGATATAAAACCCCAGGAAGCTCAGAGAGTCTCAGAAAAGATTAACTCAAAGAGGCCCACACCAAGACATATTATAATTAAAATGCCAAAGGCTAAATACAAAGAATCTTAAAAGCAGCAAGAGAAAAGCAGTTACCTACAAGGGAGAAACTATGCAAGACAGAAGATTCTGGCACACAATATTCAAAGTGATGAAAACCCAAGATCTACAACCAAGAATACTTTATCCAACAAAGCTACCATTTAGAGTCAGAGGACAGATAAAGAGCTTCCCAGGCAAAAATAAGCTAAAAGAATTTATCACCACCAAGCCAATATTACAGGAATTATTGGAGGGACTTTTTTAAGGAGAAAAACATGTATCAAAAGCCAGACAGAAAAAGTTGAAAATTACATGATATCACTTATATGTGGGATATAAACCTAAAAGCAACAAATAAGCAGGACAATCAAACAGAGACTCATGGGCAAGGACTATAGACCAGTGGTTACCAAGGGACTATAGACTAGTGGTTACTAGTGGGGTGGGAGAGGAAAGAGGAGGTGGATATGGTAAAGGGGATCAAATATAGGGGGATAGGGTGAAATGGGTAAAGGGGATCAAATATATAGTAGCTGAAGGAAACTGGACTTTGGATGGTAAATATACAATAGAATATATAGATATCAAATGATAACGTACACCTGAAAATTATATAATTGTATTAACCAATGTTACTCCAATAAACAAGTACCTCAAGTGGAAAAGAATTAAATGCTCCAACCAAAAGACAGAGTGGCTGAAAGGATAAGAAAACAAGACCCCTATATATGCTGCCTGCCTATAAGAGACTCACTTCAGGTTAAAAGATCACACACAGACTAAAAAGAAAGGGAGAGAAAAAGATATTGCCTTGATGGACCTGGAGTGTATTGTGCTGAATGAATTGGGTCAGATAGAGAAAGACAAATATCTCATGATTTCACATGTGGAATCTAAAGAACAAAATTATCATCATCATCATCAACAACAACAACAAAAGTGGAAATAAGCTCACAGATACAGAGAATATTTTGAGGGCTGCTAGATGCGAGGGTGGTTAGGGGGACAGTGAAAAAGGGCAAAGGGATTAAGAAGTACAAATGGATACTTACAAAATAGACATGGAGATGTAAAGTGTAGCATAAGGAAAATAGTTAACAATGTTGCAATAAATATGTAAAGGGGAAGAAGGGTACCTAATTTAGTGGGATGATCACTTTGTGAGTTATATAGATCTCCAATCACTATGCTGAACAATTGAAACTAAAAGATTATTGTATGACAACTATAACTGAAAAACTCATTGAATTATACAATGTAAAAATGAGCAACTAATTGTGTATTTCAATAAAGCCAAGAAAAAAATTAATAGACCATGTATATGAGGCTTTATTTTGGGGCTCTCTATTCCATTGGTCTATAATATCTGTCCTTATGCCACTACCACACTGTTTTGGTTACTGTAGCTTTTTTAGTAAATTTGAAATCAGGAATTGTGAGTTTTTTAAATTTATTTTCTTTTTCACAATGGTTTTGACTATTGGAGTCCCTTGAGATTCCATGTTAATTTTAGGATGGATTTTTCTGCAAAAAAAAAAAAAAAAGATGCCACTGGGATTTTGAAAAGTGGTTGCACTGCATCTGTAAATCACTTTGAGTACTATTGCCATCTTAACAATATTGTCTTCCAATCCACAAACATGAGATGCCTTTCCATATGTGGGTTATCTTTTAAAATAATTATGTGAAAAATTATACTTGAATATTATGAAAAGGTCAGATGATATGGTAAAGTACAAAGTAAGAAAAAACAAATTAACCTAAACCTCCTTAATTAATAACTATTATTAACTTTTTGGTGAACATCCTTCTGAACACCTTGTTTATAATTTTTTATAAATAGCATCTATTTTTTTCTTAATATATAATGCATATTTTTATTTTTTTATTCTCATGCTGATTTATATGTAAGGGCATTCTGTTTTTAATTACTTTCAGGTATACAGTACAGTGGTTAGACATTATATAATTTATAAAAGTGATCCCCCTGGTACCCACCTGGTACTCTGCATAGTTATTATAATATTATTGATGGTGTTCCCCATCCTGTACTCTACATCCCTATTACTATTTTGTAACTACTAATTTGTACTTCTTCATCTCTTCACCTTTTTCACCCAGTTCTCCAACTCCCCTCCCCTCTGGCAGTCACCAGATTGTTCTCTGTATCTGTGAATCTGTTTTCCTTTAGTTTCTTTTGGTATTTGTCTTTCTCTGTCTGATTTATTTCACTCAACATAATATCCTCTAGGTGCACCCATATCATTGAAAATGATAAGATTTCTTTTTTTTATGAGTGAAGTAATATTCCATTGTATAGCTTCTTTATCCAATCGTATATTGATGGACACTTAGGTTTCATCCATATCTTGGCTATTGTGAAAAGCGCCGCAGTGAACATAAGGGTGCATAGATCTTTAAGAATTATTGTTTTGGTTTTCTTTGGATAAATACCCAAAAGTGTGATTCTGGGTCAAAAGGTAGAGCCATTTTTAATTTTTTTGAGAAACTATTTTCCATAGCAGCTGTACCAATTTGTCATCTCACCAACAGTATATGAGGGTTCCCTTTTCTCCACATCCTCACCAACACTTGTTCTTTGATTTATTGATGATAGCCATTCTGACAGGTGTGAGGTGATATCTGACTGAGATTTTAATTTGCATTTCTCTGATGTTTAGTGACCTTAAGCATCTTTTCATATGTCTATTGGCCATCTGTATGTCCTCTTTAGAGAAATCTCTGTTCAGGACTTCTGCCCATTTTTTAATGGATTGTTTTTTTCTTCTTGTTGTTGAGTTATATGAGTTCTTTATAGACTTTGGATATTAACCCCTTATCAGATATGTTATAAACAAATATCTTCTCCCATTCAGTAGGTTGTCTTTTCATTTTGTTGATGATTTCTTTTGCTGTGCAAAACTTTTTAGTTAGAAGTAGTCCTATTTGTTTATTTTTTCTTTTGTTTCCCTTGCCCAAGGAGATGTAGCAGGAGAAGTATTACTAATAGGGATATCAGAGTTTATGTTTTATTCTTAATCAGTTTTGAGCTTATTTTTATATATGGTTTAAGAAAATAGTCCAATTTCATTTTTCTGCATGTATTTGTTCAGTTTTCCCATCATCATTTATTGAAGAGACTGTCTTTACCCCATTGTATATTCTTGCCTCTTTTGTCATAGATTAAATGGCCTTATGGGCATGGATTTATTTCTGGGCGTGGATTTATTTATTTATTCTGTTCCATTGATCAATGTATCTGTTTTTATGCCAGTACCATGCTATTTTGATTACTGTAGCTTTATATAGTTTGATATCAGGTAGTGTGATATCTCCAACTTTGTTCTTCTTTCTCAAGGTTGCTATGGCTATTCAGGATCTGTTATGGTTCTATATAAATTTTTGGATTATATGTTCTAGTTCTCTGAAAAATGCCATTGGTATTTTAATAGGGATTGTATTGAATCTATAGATTGCTTTGGGTAGTATGGCCATTTTAACAATGTTTTCTTCATACCCATGAGCACAGTATATGCTTCTATTTATTTGTATCTTCTTCGATTTCTTTTTCAGCAATTTATAATTTTACCTCCTTGGCTTAATTTATTCCTCATTATTTTATTGCTTTTGATGCAATTGTATATGGGATTGTCTTCTTAATTTCTCTTTCTGGTAGTTCATCGTTGGTGTATAAAAATACAACCAACTTTTGAATATGTATTTTTTATCTTACTACTTTCTGAAGTCTTTTACCTCCTTGGTTATATTGATTCCAAGATATTTTACTGTTTTTAATGCAATTGTAAATGGGATTTTTTTATTTCTCTTTCAGAAAGTTCATCATTGGTGTATTGGTGTATAACAATGCCAACTGACTTCTGAATATTTATTTTGTAACCTGCCACTTTACTGAGTTCATTGATCAGTTCTAACAGTTTTTGGTGGGATCTTTAAGCTTCACTATATATAGTACCAAGTCATTGGCAAATAGCGAGAGTTTTACTTCTTCTTTTCCAATTTGGATGCCTTTGGTTTCTCTTTCTTGTCTGATTGCTGTGGTGAAAACTTCCAATACTACGTTGAATAAAAGCGGTGAAAGTGGGCATCCTTGTCTTGTTCCTGATCTTAAGGAAAACACTTTGAGCTTTTCCCCATTGAGTATGGTGTTAGCTGTGAGTTCGTCACATGTGGCCTTTATTATGTTGAGTTATGTTCCCTCTATTCCTGCTTTGCTGGGAGTTTTTATCATAAATGGATGCTGGATTTTGGCAAACGTTTTTTTTTATTTTTTGTAATGCATATTTTTCAATGTCAATGACTAGATTTAAATCATGTTTGTATCATCATTTACTTAAACAAATACATACTGATAGACATTTAGTTTGTGTTGGACTCTGAGTAGTATTTATTAATATCATGGTATTAATGGTAGGAAAAAACAGTATATTTTATGTGAATTCTAAAGAACAAAATAAACAAATGAAACAGAAAGAGACTCATAGATATAGAGAACAAACTGGTGATTGCCTGATGGGAGTGAGGTTGAAGGGCTAGATGAAAAAGGGGAAAAGGTTAAGAAGTACAGATTTCTAGTTACAAAATAATCTCAGGTATGTAAAGTATAGCATAGGGAATATTGTAATAACTATGTACCGTGCCGGGTAGGTACTAGACTTATTGGAGGGACCATTTCATAAATTATATAAATATCTAACCACTGTGCTCTACACCTGAAACTAATATAAAATTATATTGAATGTCAGTTGTAATTGAAGAATAAAAAAAAATTTTAAGTAATAATAAGCATGAACACAGAAAAAATAAAATATCATAATATTTAATGTTTAATGTTTTTTCTCTTTTGAATAAAGAAAAACACAGTTTTTCTTCTAATCAGTTTTTGCATATCCGATGTACCGTGATACATAAGCAATAGATCTTTAGTGTGGTAGGTTCAACAATGAAAAGGAGAAAACCAGACACTCTTTTAGAGATTCCTTTGTACTCTAGCTCTTCTATAGCCCAATGAATAATAATAAAGATGCAGCCAAATGAAATTACATGTAAAATCATAGACACTGTATTCAGTTTATTCTCACTTTTTGCCTTTTAGGAAGAAAGCATGGATTTAATGGATAGAGAAACAAAGCATGAATGGTGAGTAGTGTACTTTGAATTACTATTCTGATTACCTGTATATTCAGTAATATCTTTTCCTTAAGATAAGCAAACTTCAGTACTGATGTGTTTTCTCTTGTAGGGAGGTACAAACTACAATACAGATAAATCAATCTTGGGAAGAATGTTTGAACTTGGTATGGTATTAACACTTTAATTTTGTAGAAAATTTGAAATTTTTACTGATTTGAGTTTCGGTGCTCCCTAGTTTTCTTGTAACTTCTAGAAATCTAAGCTCTCGTAAGAAGCTAAAATTATATATGCTGCATAAGTAATTTCTGAATCTTCTAAAGAAACAGTTTATGATTTACCTATACAAATAACTAACATTGTTTGAAAGTGGGGTTCAAAGTAAATAGTTGTTGATACAATACCATCTATGTTGTGGGCCAGCTTCCTCTCTATCCTAATGGGCCTTTAAAAATTTTAGTTGTGCTGGTTAAATTGCTTAGATGACAAAACAATAAATTATTTCACTCTCTTCTACATAATTTATTAACTATATAGTTTGAAACCATAGACATTGGCTTTACTGGGAAAATTCATTTTTATGCTTGTAACACATATACTCCCACTAAAATTTTAACATACAACTTTAAACATATTTGGAATTTAGCTCTATCCCTTGCTATCATTTGTTAATGTCTGTGTACACATTATGATTACTTAATTGTCATAACATGACAACTAAGTTGAATGTTTAGAATTCTTTTCCAGGGACATCGCAGATAATAACAAAACAAGAATTGAGCTGAAATTTGAGTAGAGCAGATTCTGTTTAGTTGTCAATTTCCGGATTTGAAAATTATTAGATAAGGAAATGAGTCATCAGCAGAAACAGTGACATTTTATTTTTCTCTAAGCCCTGATTGCCTTAGATAGGCATCTACCCCTGACTCAGTAGTCCTGAAGAATGAGTAGCTAGCCTCTGAGCCTTTCACTTTTCATGTTTTGAATTCCCTTAACTGACAGCGATTCTAATTACTTTAGGTATTGGTGTGAGTGAATCTGCAAGCGTGTTAGGAGGAAGGGAACATGTACTATAATTCTACTTGTGTCTTGGAAAAGAGCACATTTTAAAACCCTGAATTATGTAGTCCTGATTTAGTTTATATACATTTATAAACATTTTTTATAGTTGTAATTATTTTTGCTGTCCCATTTGTATCTTAATTCTAACCAAATCCTCTTTTCTTTCCTAGATGTAGTATTGTAGTTTGCAATAACAAAGTGTAAGTCAAACCCAAAGAGAAAAAACAGAATTAGGATTTGTGTGTATGGTCAGTATTGCTCAATACTGAGTACTTATATTCTAGGTCTTTTAGGGACACTATGGAAAAACCTCAACCACCACATCTCTTTCCCGAAAGTCAAAGGTTACCTTTGATTATTGAAGTGAATCTTGGGTTCCCTGCTTGCTTTAAGATGGTGAGAACTCCTCACCAAGGTACAACTACTGATTCAATAAGGATTCCCTTCCCCACAACAGCTGTATTTCTAATTATTTGATGGGTAAACAATTGATGGTACTACAATTGTACATTGCGTTCTACTTATACAGAGTGACAATTTAGAGAAACCATCTTCTCCAAAGAGTGTTGATTTAATTCCAGTATCCTCGGCAGCTTCTCCCCTCAGGAAGAATGGAAAGGTAAGAAAGAAGTGTCTAAAAGTCTATGTCCCTTGAAATACTTATGAAACATTAATATTTCACCACCCAAATGCTTTGGGGGATATATCTTATTATAGTATATCTGATTCTAAATTATAGTCTCCCTTTCCTTTTTATTTCCTAACCTATTATTTATATGTAACAAAAGTCACCAACAATTATATGATATGATTCATTTTAGTAATTGTTTACAATCCCATAACCATAATCAAATTATAGAATAATTCTCACACTCTAAACAATTTTCTCGTGATCTTTTGCACTTGATCTTCCTCTGCACAACCCACCTGCCTACGCCCACACTAGGAAACCACTGATGTGTTTTCTGAGAAAAATGGCAGTGTTTAAACCTCTTTTCCAACTTGTTTCAGCAATATTTTTCTCCATCGTTAAAAACTTGTGTGAATTGCACCACTTTGCTTCCAAGTCCTATTGCCAATTCTACACAGCAATTTACAATGTAAGTTTATATTATATGAAAATATTAAATTGCTTATAAAGTAGGAATTGTAGAAACTTAAAAGAAATTATAGCTCCAGGTTCTATGACAGCCAAAAAAAGTAATGTCTTTTTTAGCTAAATTGAAATGTCATTGTTTTGGTTTATCACTTTGTATAGTAAAAAGAATCAAGTGACTAAAGACATGTGAGAATGTGTGAACGTATGAAGAATCAATACTTCATTAATCCTGTTTGAACATAGTCTTCCTTTGACCAAGCTTGTTGATAAGAATGATAGCTAACTCTTGAACTTTAAACAACTGTACCTGCTCATTTACCCATGATTCTCACTTGATTCAAGGCCAGGACTGCAGATCCTTCTAGCTTTTTTCCCCCTACAACTTGGGGAAATCCTAAATTTGTATAAATTACAAGATAATTTTCTGTCCTGTGGCATTCATATTTTTACCAAGATTTAGAGAAAAAGCAGTAGAATGATATGATGTAGGATACTACACAGTCTCCTTTTAAAATCTATGCCCTTAGATCTGTTATAATAAAACAGTCATAGCTGCTTTTGTTAAAAATTTTTCTTATAATGATTGTAATCATTTTATTTTAGAGAAAATCAAAGTTCCACCAGTATTATGAGACCAAGTATCCTTGGATCATTAAAAAGAAAAGGTACTTTTATCTATTAGCAAAAATAAATATAACTTTGAATTGTTTGTATGAAAAAACATATGAAATCAAGTGTTATACAAAAATTTATCTTGAAGGATTTACTTATTTAAAATACACTTGATAAGTTTCATTTCACTCAAAACTATATGTAAAACATATGAAAGCTATAAAGTGCCTTATAAATATGAAATGAGAAATTTAATTCCAACTTAGCCAGCTGTTATGATTTTCATTATATAAGTATAATTCACCAAGCTAGCTACCTTAAATACTTTCTGAAATAAGGTGAGGAATAAATGAACAGATAGCGTAAACTGGTCATCAAGTATTCTGCTGAATCTCAACCCCTGCCTTGCCCTGCCACCACACATACATGTTGATATCATATGAATAAGTTGACACAAATTAGATCCACTTAAAACACTAAAAATATATATGCTAAGGTATATGTTCTTTGATGTTTCACTTCTTTATGTGGTTATTTCTTGGTTAAATATATGTCAAATGACCTACATACTCAGTAATAAAAAGGCAATGGAAAGAACAGAAGTGTTGTTTTTTTTTTTTTAACTCCCAATCCTGGATCCCATTTATCAACCCTGCCTCACTAATTTATGTTCTTCCTTTTCTGTTAACACTGCTACTGGCTTATAGGCTTAGTTTCAACTTTAACTGTAATAATGAAGGAAAGTGGATAAATAAGAAAGGAGATTAAACTTTTAAAATGTGTATTTGTGAAAAACTCATTAAGATAGGAAAGAAGGAGGAGGAGGATAAAAAAAGAGGAAAAGAAGAGTAAAACTATAGGGAAAGGAATTGAAATGTACTTCAGCATTCCATGTATTTTTAGATTAATTAATGGCAGTCTTCCTAACAACATATCTAACTCAGCATGTACTTATTATATTCTAAGACTAAGACTAGATCAATTCTGGAAAATACTGTTTTCCAAAGTAAGCACATTGTTTTATGACAGTGGATCAGTGACCTAGCTTAGGGACCTTTTGCCTGTGCTGTAAAGTTGGGCTAGTGTTGAAAAAGCATTCAAATATATTAACAGTTGAGGAGTGGTTAGAAAGTTGGGGTCATTTAGGTATTTTAAATAAAACATGCTTAAGTTGAAGAGAGTGCTTGATTAAATTAAAATATTTATTCTTTAAGATATTTATTTACACAAAATGTTTGGAATTTTCTTAAAATTTAAGATTTAACATTTTGCTTTTATATTTCAATTTTTGACATAATAGACTTGGTTTCTGCTCAGTGTCTTGATGGATGTGGCATGCCACAAACAAGCTTCTTGTAGCAGGTTTTCACCTGCTCTGGAGGATGACTGCCTCATTTCTTTGAGATGTCCATAAGAACGCCAAAGCAAATTCTATATATACCACATAGTTTATATTTTAAGTCAGACACTTCCAAACATGTCTTGTACGAATTTGGTCAAAATTCATCTGGTCTTTCATATTCAATAACATATTAAATAGACATTTTATTTATACATTTTGGAATATGAATATTCACTGGGGAAACAACAAACTATGTCCTATTTGGAGCTTATTAATACAAGTAAAATGTCAGGAAAATGGTATAAAAAATCAAAAAAGGTCTTGGTGGGTGGGAATGCAGGGAAACAAAAAAGAATGAAGACTCTATACAGCCAAGGAAAATGCAAAATAAAGGCTAGAGTCTCCAAGCAGATGAATGCTTATTTAATGGGTGTAAGCAGCAGTTATTTCCATTAGGAATAAGCAAGAACAAATAAGGCTTCAAGTGGGAAGGGAATTCTGAGACATCTGCCGAAACTGGGCAGCTATAAATATTATTTTGTGAGTAATAATGGTTTTAGCAAAGAAAATTTTAATTTTCTTCTGTAGTGAATTTGTTTTCATTTGTCTTTAATTAAAACCAAAAAGAAGAGATGAGTCATTTTTCCATAATGGTATAAGTGTAATCTGGCATGAGATAGGATACCTTTTTGTGCTTCATGTGCCACGATTAGCATTCTAAGAAATGTCATGGAAACTGTTCCTAGGGATATTTTTTTAATGAGTAGATGGCCTTAGTGTTTTATCATTTAAATATATCCCACCCTAGAAGTTACAGGCTTGAACATCAGTTTTCCTCTCATCCTAACATGGTTATCACATGAATGTGTAACATTGTACAGATTTTTAACATGTACTCAAGGTGAAAGTTATAGCAATGCAATTTTTTATTTTGTTAATTGTATGCTATAAATAATTGATCTATTTGTATTTAGTTCATTGTATATGTTTAGCAAAATAAAGATAGCAAAGACCTAAAGGTTTAAAATAATGACATTAAATTATGGTACAGTCTGACTGCATAGCTATATAAAATAATGTTTTAGAATTTAGTGAAAAATATGAGAAAATTATAATTATTTTTAAAGTAGATTATATATTGGTATTATATACAGCGCAAATCTAATTTTGTTTAAAAACAGTTATGTATACACACACACATATTCCGAAATTACTGAAAAGTGTTAATCTCTAGATAATGGTGATGTAAAATTCTTTTCCTTTGTGTTTTTCTATATTTTATAAATTAATTGCAATGAACAATTTTACTTTTGCAATCAAAAGCATAATAAATATGTTAGATGAAACATACCTACCTTGATCTGTTTTTTTTGTCATAGGTGAAATGGTATTTGAAGATCAGCCAAAGAGATTTTTTCAAGGCAAAACCAATGTGTTTTCTTCCGATACTACTGAACTGTCTGACATGAAAGTGGGGTAGGTCTTGACATGAGGTTTTAAAAATGTATTGGCCACCATTTTTATTTTTTTAAGTCTATTTTGGCCGTTGTATGTATTCAGAAGTATGGTATACTATTAAATATTTTGAGAAGTTATAAAAATAATATCCCAAATGGATACTATTAACTTTAGTTCTCCTCCCTAACATTTATGGGTAACATTTATATATGGTGGATACATTTTTAGAATTGGGGTTTAAGAGGTATTAGAGAAATACATAAAAATGCAACCTTGGTAAAAAAAAAAGTCATTTTCCCATCTTTTCTACCTTGGATTTTTGTGCGCTTTGTTAGGCTGAGCATGTTACTTTCTGAAAAGTGCCAAGAAAGCATGTTTTAATAATCAAAATGGGAAATATAATAAATGGATTTTTATTTGTTGCTACTGTTGGTTTGTTTACTGCTCTCATGAAACTGCTCTTGTAACTAGTTGCTAGTTCTTGGCTTCACATATTTTGTGTTCATTTGTAGACAAAGCAGAGTGCACAGAGATCTCAAGTTCTGTTATCAATAAGTAGCATTTTTTTCCTAGTCTATCATCTGTTTAGATGCTCTTGATGGAAACAACAGCAGTACAGGATCTCCTTATAATTCATTGGCTAAAATCAGCACTGTCATAAATTCTCCTGGGTCCCCCACTGATTCTGGTTCTCTCTTTATTATAGTAGATGAACCTTCAACTAAGTGATTTATCCACCCCAAGACTTTCTCACCAATGGAGAAACACACATGGGCTCACTTGCATGCTCACTCTCTCTGTCTCTCTGTTTCTTTGTCTCTCTCTCTCTGTCTCTGTCTGTCTCTCTCTCACACACACACAAGTATGAATTGTATGGTATAGTTTAGACTATTTCTTATTTATCTTGTTTTCCTAAAATTCTGTTTATTTATAGAACTTGTGTGTCTAATTTCTTTGTATGCCCTTAAAATTAATGTAGTAACATTTTCAAAGATGTTTGCCAAATAAGAACTATGTTGATGATACAATCATATATCCTCAAGCTGCTAATATGTAGAAACATGCTGCACCTTGACTTTTAAAAAGTCAATTTAAATTTCTATTTATTTATGTGAATAAATAAGTAAATAAAATTTATAAGTTCTGATGGAATATAATTGTTACATTAATCAACAGGTAAAATGATTTTTGAAGATTATATACTGAATGACTATGCTAGTTTTTAATGACTTTTTCAGTAGTTGTTAGTTTCTACTTAGTAAGGAAAAATCACCTATCAAAAGCAGTTTTTAAAACTAAGCTAGTTATACCATACTGATCCAAGGATTGTCTATTTTATATGAGTCCTTGTATGTTTAATTTGTTGGGAAAAAATAGGTAAGGGAAGCAAGATAAATAAAAGCTAATTGAATAGCAAAAAAATAATATGTAATTGAGACTTCACCCAATTCATTAACCTGATTATCCCTGATCAATTTTGTATTCTAATTAAGCGTGGAAAAAGATGATGTTGATAAATTTTGATCTTTTATATTGCTATGAATTAGCTTTTATGATCATGACTGCTGATTTGATTAAACATCAAATTAATATGTTAGGGCTTTTCTACAAGAATTATGTACTTCCAATCGTTTCCTAAAAGTTATAAATGTTTGTTTAAACCTTAGTTTTTTATTTGAGAGTCTTAAGGGTTTTTTTAATAGGAAAAGTCATGTGTTAAAAAATTTTAATCTAAAGTAAGTGCTTTAAGTAATTGAGGGTAGTATTAGCATTTTGAAAAATAGAAATCTTTCCTCATGAAAAAAGTTGATAATTGGTTTGAATTTCCTCACTAATGAAATAAGAATGGTCATTTAAAATATATAAAAAGTTTTTCCTTGTCATTGGAAATAATCATTATGATGGAAGAAATCTGATGTACATATACCCCACATGGGGAAAAGAGGTGGTGCCAGAATTTTTTGACAATGGCCCTGATGGAATTGATTGGAATGGATATACATGTAGGGAACAAATCTATTCACCTATGAATAAATGAAACTGCATTTTTATGAGATGACTGGGATCATGATGGTCTTCTAAAATTGGGACAGGATTCTACTTGGCTAAGGACAAGTGAACTCTCAGTATTTCCTTTGTTACTCAGGTTCTTTACTTGCTGGACCTTTAGTGAGCCAGTTGTGAACATATAAGGGGGACGTCATGGAATAAGGTGTGATTGAAATGATGTTCCTTGCTGTAATTGTAGATCACTGACAGATAAAAAGTCCTCATGCATTATTGACACTTAGCAAAAAAAAGTTTTGCAATGTAAATGAGACTACTACTTAGTTATATAAGGAACTTTTATCAATAAACCTTGGTAATCTTGACTATCTCAATATACTTTTCTCAACGCAGATTTCTCTTGATTCAGTTAGTTTTAGTTGTACTCTAGGATGCTATCACTCATTTCTTAAATGATTTTCCATTTATTGATTTTCCAGACAAAAGTAATTCTTTTACATGATACTTTGTGGTTGATTTTTCAAAATTATGGTTAAGACTATATTTTGTCATCTTAAACATGGAATTCATAGTGAAGTACATAGGGCTACAATAACAAAGTACTACAAACTGGTAGCCTAAAACAGTAAAAATGTTTTTTCACAGTTCTAAAGGCTAAAAGTCTAAGATCAAGGTATTAGCAGAGTAGGTTCCTTCTGGAGGCTCTGAGGGAGAATCTATTAATGTCTCTCTCTTAGCCTCTGGTGGTTGCTGGAAATCTTTGTCTTGCAGATGTACCACTCCAGTCTCTATCTTCGTCAGCACATGGTGTTCTCCCTGTGTCTCTGTGTTTTCACATGGTCTTCTTATAAAGACATTGGTGATTGAACTTAGGGCTCACCCTAATCCAGTATGATTTCATCTTAACTTGATTACGTCTGCAAACACCCTATTTCCAGATAAGGTCACATTCCTAGTACTGGGGGTTAATACTCCAATATTATCATTTTGAGGACACAATTTAACCCACAACAGGATAATTTTAGAATTTTTATTTTGCTTTTTTCATTTTTCTTAAATTAGTTTTTCAAATCATCAATCTTATTATCTATCCTAAAAATGTGAGAAAAAGAGGTAACCATATTATACATAAGTGTTAGCATTTCTTATATATTATAAATATATAAATATTCCTATTTATAAATATATGTTATATGTGTACATGTATGCTACTTTCACATTGTTAATGAAAGGATAAATAAAAGAAGAAACATGTTTTTAAAATACTTTAAAGTGTTATTTTTAAGCCCGAAATATGTGTTCATGTTCAATCAAGTATTCCTATTTTACTTATAACCTTACAAAAGAACAACACTCCAAATTCATTCTAACATTAAAACTCACTGTAGTAACATAGAGTCTCATATTAGAGAAAAAAAATGTGTTTCTTAAATTTTATAATGACTAAATCAACCAATTAAGCTTATAATTTCAAGTATATTCAATACATATTTAATGAATACCTTCTGTGTACAGGAAACTACACTTAAAATTGTATGACATATGAAGATGACTGAGATATCATCTCTGTCTTCAAGCAGGATAAAATAAGTGCAAAGATAATAATGATACAAGGCAATCTAAGACAATATGACTATAGATACACACATGAAAGGACCCGTGTGCTATAAAAGTAGGAGAGAAAGATTATTGGAATCATAGAATCTTAGAATTTACAGGATTTTAGAAGTCTTTTAATCTACCTCTCAATGCAAGAATCCTTTAAAGAATTCCAGGCAGATTATCTTTTAGCCTTAGTTTGAAATCTTATAGTAATGAACTGACTCTCTCACACAACAGTTTCTTCTATTGTTGGACAACTGTATTAGAAAGCTCATATTAAAAAGGGAAGATAGGGTTAGAATTTGTATCTAGATGATCTGTTTCATTGGATCTTAAGAATTAAGGCAAATCAAATAAGCTATTAAAAGCCCATGAATTAAGATTCTAATTCTTTATCAATCTTCATCCCTGCTCCTTGAATTATTAGTACTCCCACTATAAGATATATTTAATCTCTTCTCCTAAATTAATTTTCAAAATTCACCTAGAAGCAACTATCTATAAATATCCATGATGAAATGCATGTATGGAACTTTGTATATCTATGAAAAAAACTAATTACAGTTTTCCCAACGTGTTTTTAAATATTTTAGATCTTAAAAGTTGAGCTTGAAAATTCTATCATATAAATAGACTTCACTGTCAAATAGTTGAAATTGTTCATTTAGAAAAGTCTAGAGAACAATAAGTACTATGACAGAAGGATAGTTTTATTTTCCTTAAATTCCATGATATCTTACAGGTTTCTTAAAATGGTTCTTAACCCAAGAATAAAAAGATTGACCTTCACAAATGCCTATAATAAATAGATGGAGAGAGTCGTTTATCATATGGGAATCTTGGAAACTTGCTCAACTTTCTTAACAGTGGAAGACTTAATGATCACGATATCTCAATGGAAATGCATTAAATTAAGACAGTTAGTAACTGAATCCTATAAATTCAACACTAAGTTAGATGTATGAAATTGGAGATCTCTGGCATTACTGACAGCAAAGTAAATTGGTATCATAATTGTTTATGTCAACCTTTAGGGGAGTGGCCAGACTACATTATTAGTACGAGAGACTTGACTTGTAGCTGCAGCTTTGTCACTAGTTCTGTATGACTTTGGATAGGTCACTTCTCTGTGGGCTTCTGATTTCCAGATATTTATAAGGTCCCTTCTGTCTCTTAAATTTTATTGATTCTGTAAAAATATCTGCCTTCATCTTTGATACCATGACAGTGAAAGTCATGATGGCATTAAACTTTGGAAGGCTCTAAGAAAATATTTAGGAAATTAGAGAGTTTTATACCTCATATTTTTATTCTTTCTGGCAACAAGAAACATTTTGTTCAGCCTCATAAATAGTTTCCTCTCTTCTATGAATTATGCATGCTTTATGATGAAATGTGGAAAGCTAATTTCCCTGGTTTCTTGTTTTGTGTGGATAAATGATCCTCTCAGGATTTCCATATTAATAACAAGTTTCACTGACAAAGCACTCACCATAAAATTTTCTTTCTACTGTAACTACAGCTTGAGACAAAACAAAATAAAGATATACTTAATATGTTCGTTTCAAAGATGTGAAGGAGACAAGGCCAAAAGCTCTATCAACTATAAAAATTGTCCCAAAACACATTTGGAAATACTTGACTAGTACTAAAAAGCAGACAACCAGCAAAATAGCTTTTTATTTATTCTCAATAATTATCACATGGCTATAAGAAAAACCCTCTAACTTCAGTTTAGTTGATTTCTTGGCATGGCTCTTGTGATTGGTAATCCTCCATTGAACACAAAGGAAAAAAGGACACCTTTGAAAGTCACAAACAGCTGGTTTATGATTTTGTACTGAAAAAGGAAATATTTTGAAATTACATTATCCAGCAGGGGAACCTAATTATACTTTCCATTTCTAGTCTCACTCTTCTGAGAGGAAGGATTTAGATTGTTTTCTTAACTAGACACATTAAACTCTGCAGTGGTTTACATCAAGTCCTATTCTTGGATAATCTTTTCATAAATGTGAGGTCTTTGTAAAGGAAGGTGCTGAGCCTAGGATATTAGGGCTGTCAAGAGAAGTTCACTAAAACTCCCTTAAACTTGATTTGGAATACATTTTAGTGCCACATGGATTAGCAGATATATATTTTTTTGCTATATGCAAAGCTGTTGAGAGTGTGGGAAAAGTGGTATTTGAATTTACTGTAGTAGATTCCTAGTGTGCTTTCTGGAGGAAATTTGGTGGTATGTATCAAAGGCCTTCAAAATGTGCATATCTTTCAATATAGCAACTCTTCCAGGAATTTTTTTTAAGGGAAAATATGAGATAGGTTAAAAAGGATATTTGCTGTAATGTTATTTGTAATTGTGAAAAGCAAATGTTTTCAACACATAGTACTGGGGCAACTAAATATCCCCATGCAAATAATGAAGTTAGACTCCTACCTCCCACCATATACAAGAATTAAGTCAAAATAGATCAATGACCTAAATATCAAGAGCTAAAAAACTCTCATGAAAAAAATGGGTAAATCTTTATGATCTTGGATTTGGCAATGGATTCTTAGATATAGCATGAAAACCATAAAAAACAAAAGAAAAATTGATAAATTGGACTTTATCTAAATTAAGAAATTTAGTGCATCGAAAGACATTAACAAGACAGTGAAAAGACAGTCTATAAAATGAGAAAAATATTTGTAAATCAAAATTGATAACTGATAAGGGTTTAATCTAGAATATATAATGAACTCCTGTAACTAGGCAACAAAAAGATAACCCAATTAAAATATAGGTAAAGGACTTTATGAATAGACATTTCTCTAAAGAAGATATACAAATGGCCAAGAAGTGCATGAAAAGATGTTCAACATCATTAGTCATTAGGGAAATGCAAATCAAAACCAAATAAAAAAAGAGATAACTACTTTGTACCCACTAGGATGGCTATAATAAAAAAGATATATAATAACAAATATTGGTGAGGATATGGAGAAATAAGACTCTGGTACATTGCTGGTTGGAATGTAAAATGATACAATGACTGTGGAAAACAGTTTTACAGTCCCTCAAAATATTAAACAGAATTTTCATGTGATCCAATAGTTCCACTCCTTGGAAACAAAGACTCAAAGACTGGTATGGTGGTATTTCTTGCTGCATTATTCACAACAGCCAAAAGTGGAAACTATCCAAGTGTCCACCACCAGATAAATGGATAAAAGTACAGTATAGCCATAGAATGGAATATTATTTAGCTATGAAAAGGAATGAAGTTCTGATACACTATACAACATGATGAATCTTGAAAATATATACGAAGTGAAATAAGGCAGATACAAAAGGACACATATTATATGACTCCATTTATATGAGATATTTGGAATAGAAAAATTCATTAAGACAGAAAGTAGATTACAGGTTATCAGGGGCTGGTAGAAGGGGGAAGGACTTCTAGAGTTTCTTTGTGGGATGATGAAAAAGTTTTGGAAATAGATCATCGGAATGGTTGTGTAACATTGTGAATAGAATTAATGCCATCGGATTATATACTTAAAATGACTAAAATGCAAGTTTTCTATAAAAAAACAAAACTAGTATCTAACACTAAAGGAACAAGTAAGGAAGCATTTCTCAGGATGTTTTATAAAATGTGAAAAGTAAGTGTCCTGAAGAATTAAAGAAGGGGGAAGCCACAGGCAGTCTATGGTCAAGTAAGTTTGGGAAACCCAGTTAAACTTTTTCTTTAACTTTGTAAAAGCCAAAGAAAGGAAAGATGGTATGAAACATTTTAAAACAGTTTAACCTAAGTTCTATTTTTTGAGGGTCATCTTATGGGATTGCTGTTATGTAGAATATCTTTTGAGAAATATTGGGTTAAACAAATTATAGTACATTCATTCCATGGAAATCTCTGCACCCATTAAGAATGATGACACAGTAATATATCACTTGACATTAAACATCCTTTTATGTCAAGTGATATACTGTTAAAAAAAACAGTGTTATTAATGGGATCTCATTTTGATTTTTAAAAAGTATTTGCATACATTTTATCTAAATAAATAACAGAAAAAATATCTGTAAAGCTATGTATCAAAATATTTTAAGTCTCTTGGAAGTGGGAAGATGAATGATTTTGTTTTCATTTGCTTTTCACTTTGCTTCTCTGTTTTCAGGTTTTTCAACATAGAATATCTGTTACTAATACACAAATAATAGAAGTCAACGTAAATATGTTTTAGAAACATAATTTGTGAGAGGATCAGGACTATCTTACCTCTATTGGATTGTTCATTTCTTTTTTTAATTTTCACTGAAAGAGAGTCAGAGTCTTTCAACTACTAGAAAGTTCCACTCATTCAAAAATTCTTCCTGGTATTGAACTAAAATCCACCTTTTATCCTTTGCTCCTAATTTGTCATAGAGAATGCCACAAAATAAGCAAAATCCATCTCCTCTTGCATAGATATAGACTTTCAGATAATTGGCAATAGCTACCATGTCCCCCAAATCTTTCTTCCTCTAGGTTTCCATTCTAGGCTTTTTTCTATGAGACAGTTTCCAGACCTTATTATGATCCTGGCCATTGGCCTCTGAACATTTTTTAGTTTGTCAATATCCTTCAAGTGTGGCACCCAGGAATGAGCACAACACTCCACACTGATTATCAGTTCCTTAAAAATAAGGTCACGTTAATAGATTCCTCTGATTAAAAAGTAATTTCAGTATACTTCCCAGTTCAGTGTGACTATACTCTGAATCTTATCTTAAGATTATATATGAGAGATTCTCAATTATATATTTCCCCCAACTTTTAATTTCTAAAGCTACATAGATGAATAAAATATTCCAGAATAGTTCCTCATCCAGTCTCCTGCATTTATTAAATTTTCAGTATAACTTTTTACCAAACACTTAAAGAATGAGGGAGCTTCCATTTCGATGGAGAAGGCAAGGGATTCCCTGAAGTCTGTCCAAGGATTCTGAAGACCTTCTTGTCCTTTACCACTTTATAATTTTAGTCCTAGTCATTGGTCCTACTTTTTCGACAAAGTCAAGCTGTATCCAAATTGATTGGCCTCTCTATTGCAAGGCACTTCACAATATGATGGTGACCAGCCGGGTTTCATGGTGATGTAGAATATAATTTCTTGTCCTTGATCTGATCCCAGTTCTCCTTTCCGCCTAATACATTTTTTGCCGTTTTTTTTTTTTTGCCACTCCTCCAACATGGTAGGCACTATTTTAAAAAGCTTGGTAAACTGTGTATACCAACTCCATATAGCATCAAACCCAGTGACTTCTACCATACATATATGCCTCTGTGTTATTTTTTAAGAGAGTAGTTTTCTGATTGTAGGGACTGCATCTTGGTACACAGTTTACACAGGATACTTAATACTTGTACTTCCTAAACAGAAATAACTTTAAATCTTCAACTTTTGAAGAGTTTTCTACTTATGCTAGTTTCTAAATCAACTTTATTGAGATATAATTTACATATTTTTTATAAATGGCACCCATTTTGAGCTTGCAATCAAGATATAGACTGTTTCCATTACCACAGAAAATGTCCTCTGCTTCTTTGTAGTTGATCTTTTTCCACCCCTACTGCTGGCTCCAGGTTACACTGATCTCCTTTTCTTCATCACCATTGATTAAATTTCTTTTTTATAGAGTTTCACATATATCATCATACAATACTCTTGTATCTGGTTGCTTTTGTTTAGAATGTCCTTGAGATCCATCTATGCTGCTTCCTGCATCAGTAGTAGTTCATTGCTTTTTATTGCTGAGTTGTATTTCATTGTCTGTATATTGCACAATTGTTTATCCATTCACATGTTATTAGACATTTGTATGTACAGCTGGGGGCTATTATTAATAAAGCTGCTATGAATATATCTGTTTAAGCTTTTGTGTGCACATATGTTTTCATTTTTCTTGAATAAATACCTAGTAGAATTGCTATATTATATGGTGAGTACATGTTTAACTTTATAAGAAATTGCCAGCCTGTTTTCTAAAGTGATTTTACCGTTGTATATTTCCACCATCAATGCATATTCATTTATATATTTCACATATATAGTTCATTTAAACAATGTTTTGATTTTGAGAATTAATTTTCAAAAGAATTTGTATTAAATATAGCTTGAGATAAGAAAGCCATCAATGAGGATGAGGAAATATGTTTAAATGTGGTATTTTTTTATCAAAAGTGTTTATTAGATTATATTTGTTTTCAAAGAATTGACTTTTTATATCTTGGGTTTTGGTATTTTGGTCAAATGCAATTATTCATTACTGTTTAAAATGATTGGCTAAAGTGCATACTTTCTTCAAAAGATAATCCTATTTGATTGAAGAAATAAACTGATCTGACTTTTTCCAGAGGCTCCTAAAATTCTTAGGAATAGCTTCATATGACTTCTCATTTCTTTTAGTTAATTTCAAGATAAACTCATAGATAAATCATACTCAGTTAAAGAAAAGCTATGTGTATGTGCTCTCCTAAACTCCCTCACTTACTTGCAGGAGAAGAGTCTGACTCTATTTATACATATTTGTCAGTGCCCCATTGGTTAGATGTTGTGGGTACCTGGAAAGTTTTGAAGCATGGTATTAGCCTTTGGATCTTGGTGACAGGAAAGAAATTTTAAAAAACAAAATGG
The DNA here is from genome assembly GCA_004027375.1 of Macroglossus sobrinus. Taxonomy (NCBI): domain Eukaryota; kingdom Metazoa; phylum Chordata; class Mammalia; order Chiroptera; family Pteropodidae; genus Macroglossus; species Macroglossus sobrinus. The sequence goes on from PVKZ01003240.1 coordinate 83,377, forward strand.
TGCATGTACTTGGTCTGTTTCATCATACCCAAGACAGAAGGGTTTATAGAGCACATGTTACCAAGCAACAAGCTTTGCTAAAGTCACTTTGCCAAATGAGAACTCCAGTGTAAATGCCAGCATGTCTGAGTCTGAGACACCTTAAATGTTGGGTGTGAGAAGGAAGCCATTTGTGTACTAGAAAATGTGATGTCACATTCACCAGGCTATTAACTAAAGGATTCTGGTGTCTGCTTTCCTCGGGGTAGTAGGCTCACATTTGGGAATTTCTATCCCATCAGAGATGGTCTGCACCAAATAGTCAATACTGTTTTCCTCTGTAACATAGGACCTACATAACATATTACATTTTGGGCTGTGTGGGATCATTAGGCAATGCCTGCTCTGCACCAGACACTGGCACTTACACTAGAAATTTTTGTTTCCGTAAGAAACTTTTCTTATTCTCCAATTTTCTCTAAGCCATTAAAATATCATTATTTACTTTATACAGAGTTCATCTTCCCTTTATAACTCAAATATTTTAGGACTGCACCAGTATTCACATTCCAGGGTTACTACATTATATTGAACTTTTCTTGATTGTAAGCCTTTCAAGGAACCTGGGTTCCTCTGTGTGACTTGTGGAATTCTCATTATTCAATGGTTACTGAAACGAGGGAAAGACATATCTCTGGTTCAAATTCTTTGATTAAGTGGTTCAAAGTCCCATATCATTTCCTGTGAATAAAAACAGCTTTTTAAAAAAAAAAAAAACAAAGCATACTTCTCATGAAGTTGAATAGCAGTAGTATGCTTTGAGAGACTAAACAAGTTAACAGAACCTAGGTAATGTCTCTCTACTTATGTATTATTTGTTGTATTTATATTCTGCTTCTTTATCCAAAGAACTTGAATTAGAGATAACTGAAGTTGAAGTTTGCCTTTCCTTTCTTCATACCTTGCTTTCTGCTGCCTCTTTTCCTCCAGCTGCCCAAGTGCCAGCCCTCCCTTCCCCCACTAGAATCTTCCCAGGTCTGCCCTCTTCCAAAAGGAGCCAGGGCCAGTGCTCCACTTCTAATCAAAGCTCCCATCCTAGCAAGTCTGAAATCAATTTGAACATTCTGATTAAAGTTCTTTACAGGAAAATTAAAGTGACAAGTAAATTTAACTCTGGGGGGTATTTTATTTTAAAGCAATAATTTAGTTCTATTCCCAGTTGTTGAAATTTGGGGCAGTAGTGGTCAGAGGATGATGTAGCTGGGAGCTTCTGTCTCCTTTCTGTCCCCCAAGAAGGACATAAAGTGGGTAGAAGCCATAGGCCCTTCTCTCCTATGTCCCAAGTATTGTCCCCATTTATTTAGGAGGAAACAGAGGCCTAGGAAAGTTAACCACTTGCTCAAGTTTCCTACTAAACAAAAGGGAACAATACATAGAGTTATAGTGAAGATAAAATTATCTGCTGCATTTAAAATGCTACCTGAGAGAAATAAGGACACAATTTTAAAAGTGCTTGTTGTTTTTCTTATGTACAAACTGATTGCTGAAAGGAAAAGAAGAGGCCAGTTATAGGTATCCTCAAGTCTCCCTTCAAAGACCTTCATGGCATGCGATACTGAGTTTCCATTTATGCAGGTGTTATAAAGCTTCCCCTAAAATAAGTTTAAGTAGAGTTACGTGAGAAACATGGCAGAGTGAGAGACGTCCCCAGACCTCTCCCTTTGAAACAACAATGAGCTGAACATCTAAAACTCAACAAAAGCACCCAAACTGCACACAAGCACATCTGAGCGTGGGATCTGAGGATAAGAGCCGCCACAGGTCAGAACCTTGGGTGTCAGGCAGTGGCCTGGGAGAAATAAAGAAGCTGCCTCTCCTAGCTACCAGAGCTCCATGCAGGAGGAGGGAGAGGAGAAAAGGAGTAGCGAGTTCCCTGATCAGCCTTGCCTGAGAAAGCTGTGAGCTCTCTGCTGCCAGCGGGAGCAGGGCCCAGTCATCAGGGCAGAAGACAGAGAAACAGGATGGCAGAAGAACAACAGTTGATTTTTACTGGCCCTGGTTGCAAAACTGAGACAGAGCTGCAGCCCCCATCCCCCAAACTAGAGGGCCCCTCCCTACACACCTTCCGAGACCCAACACGGAGGAGCCCTAGGGGAATCTGAGCAAACACTACCAAAACTATCGCTAACACTGAGAGGGAATGAAACTGAGGGTAGCGAGCATGAGTAAATATCTACAAGAAATTTAAAAACCATTTTTAAGACTTTATATAAAGCAGGGATCCAAGAAGCGTAGACGCCACCTACTGGAAACCAAAAGAAAAGCACCTTCTTTGCAGCAGGCTAAAGAGAGCCCTTATATAATCTTCCTGGACAAACAGCAGAATACACTTCCATTAATGCCCAGGCTTAGAAATAGTCCATTAAACACCATGAAAAACGAAGGTGACAAGGCATCTCAGAAAGAAAGAGAAAAATCTTTAGAAAATAAACTGAAAAACATGGAAACATGCGACTTAAATGATAGAGAATTCAGGATGGTACTTTTGAAAAAACTCAATGAAATCCAAAACAACTCAAATCAACAATTTTAGGAATTTAAAAACAGAGCAAGGAGATTGAAAACCTCAAAAGGAACAAAATAGCATTTCTGGAGATGAAGAACACACTGCAAAAGTTGAAAAATGAAATAGCAAGCTTGGGAAATAGGGTCGACCAAATGGAGGAAAGGATCAGTGATATCAAAGACAGAAATCTAGAAATAAATCAGAAGGAAGAAGAGAGAAACAGAAGAATAAAAAATTAATGAAAGAGAAATACAAGAACTAGCTGATACCTTCAGGAGAGGAAACATAAGAATAATGGCATTCTTGATATGAGGAAAAGGAGCAGGATTAGAAAGCATTTTCAGACAAATAGTTGATGAGAATTTCCCAAATCTAAGGAATGAGTTGGAGCTTGAAATTCAAGAAGTCAATAGAACATTCGATTATCTCCACCCAAAAAGGCCTTCTCCAAGAAACATTGTATTAAAATTGTCAAAAATCAATGAAAAATAAAGAATTCTCAGAGCACCCAGGGAGAAGAAAACATTTACCTATAATAAAGGAAAACCCATTAGATTATTGTCAGACTTCTCTGCACAAACCTTACAAGCAAGAAATAAGTGGAATCAAATATTCAAACTATTAAATGAAAGGAACTATCAGCCACAAATAATGTATCTAACGAAGCTCTCCTTTAGATATGAAGGAGAAATAAAGACCTTTCCAGATATACAAAAGTTGAGGAAATTCTCCACTATGAGTCTTGCACTACAAGAAATACTGAAAGGGGTCAGCTCACCTAAAACTAAAAGACAAAAAAATACATAACTATGACTAAGAATACTAGCAGGCAGACAGAAACAGAGGAGTGCAACCCTTATTAAGAACAGGGCATTATAAGCATAAACAATGAGAAGAGATTCGCTATAGCAAGATAGTAATGAACACTCGGTATAAATAGGGACAAGTTGAGACAACAATGACTGAAAAGGGGAGGATTCAAAGATTCAAATTAGCAAAGGCAAATGGAGATAAGGCACACAAAGAAGAAAAATGGAAAATATATATATATATAACTATCCTCTACATATTCGTAATGGTAACCACACACCAAAGATTCAGAACTAAAGTATATAACATAAAACAAGAAAGACCAGAGAGAAAATCCACAAAACCCAACCAGAAAAACAAACAAACAAAAAACCCCAGAAACATAAGGACAAGGAAGCAATGGAAACACTGAGCTACCAGAAAGCAAAAGATAAAATGGCTATAAGAAGACCTCATATTTCAATAATCACCATAAATGTAAATGGACTGAACTCAATAATAAAAAGACACAGAGTTGCAGATTGGATCAAAAAAACAAAGCCCAACCATCTGCTGCCTCCAAGAGAAACATCTCACCTCCAAAGACAAGTATAGACTCAAAGTGAAAGATGGGAAATTATATTTCAAGCAAATAGCATTCAGAGAAAAGCAAGAGTAATGGTACTAATATCAGATGAAATAAACTTCAGAATAAAAAAAGGTAAAGAAAGATACTGAGGGACACTTCATAATGATAAAAGGAATCATACAGTGAGAAATCGTAACACATATTAATATCTATGCTTCCATCAGGGAGCCCCGAAATATATAAAGCAATTACTAACAGAGCTAAAGGGAGAAACAGACCACAGTGCTATTGTAGTAGGGGATCTAAATACCCACTAGGGACAGATCATTCAAAAATAAAATCAGTAAGGAAATAACATCCTTAAATGACACATTACAACAACAGGACATAATTGACATTTACAGAGCCTTTCATACCAAAAGAGCTATTTATACATTCTTCTATAGTGCACACAGAACATTCTCAAGGGTTGACCATATACTGGTTGAAATCATACCAATCATATTTTCTGGCCATAATGCTTTGAAGCTGGAGATCGACTGTAAAAAGAAAGGGGGAAGAACCACAAATATATGGAGATTAAACAACATGCTACTAAAGAATGACTGGATCAGAGAAGAAATAAAAAGATGGATTAAAAGATACATAGAAATGAATGATAATGGCAGTACAACATATCAAAACTTTAAGGATATAGCATGGAAAAAGCAGTCATTAGAGGAAAGTTCATACCATTACAGGCCTATCTCCAAAAACAAGAATGAGCCCAAATAAGTAACCTAATGCTTCATCTTAAAAAAAAAAACTGGAAAAGGAAGAACAAATGAAGCCTAAATTCAGCAGAAGAAAAGAAATAATCAAAATTAGAGCAAAATTAAATGAAACTGAAAACAACAACAACACACAAAAAGAAAAAACAATAGAAAAAATAAATGTGACAAAGAGCTGGTTCTTTGAGAAGGTTAATAAAATTGACAAACCCCTGGTTAGACTCACTAAAGAAAAAAGGGAAAGGACACGAATAAACAAAATCAGGGATGAAAGAGAAGAAATGATGACAGACACTGGAGAAATACGAAGGGTCATAAAAGAATACTATGCAAAAGTATATAACAATAAATTTAATAACCTAGAAGAAATGGATCAGTACTTAGAAAAATACAACTTTCCTAAACTGAATAAAAAAGAACTGGAAAATCTAAATAGACTGATCAGCAGTATGGAAATTGAAACATCAAAAATTGAATAATCAAAAATCTACCAAAAAGTAAAAGTCTAGGACCAGATGGTTTCACCAGTGAATTCTACCAAACATTTAAAGAAAATGTAATACCTCTTCTCCTCAAACTTTCAGAAAATAAAAAAGGAGGCAATACTTCCTAACTCATTTCTGAGGCCAATATTACCTTGATACCAAAACCTGGTACAGATAACACAAAAAAAGGAAAACTACAGACCAATATCTCTCATGAACACGGGTGAAAAAAATTTAAATAAGGTACTAGTGAACCAAATACAGCAGCATATTAAAACGATTATATACCACAATCAAGTGGGCTTCATCCCAAAGGCACAGGGATGGTTCAACATACATAAATTGATTACTGTGATACACCACATAAACAAATTAAAAAATAAGAATCATATGATCTTATCAATAGGTGCAGAAAAAGCCTTCAACAAGATACAGCATCAATGTATGATCAAAACACTTAACAAAGGTCAACTATGACAAACCTTCAGCCAACATTATACTTAATGGTGGAAAACTAAAAACCTTCTAAGATCAGGAACAAGACAATGCTGTCCACTGTCACCACTGTTATTCAATATAACACTGGAGGTCCTAGCGAGTGCAGTCAGGCAACAGAAAGATATAAAATACATCCGTGTAGGAAAGGGAGAAGTCAAACTTGTACTCTTTGCAGATGAAATGATTCTCTATATAGAGAACCCCAACAACTCCACAAGAACACTACTAGAAACAATAGGCAAATACAATAAAGTTTCTGGATATAAAATCAAAGTTCAAAAATCCATAGCATTCCTATATTCTAATAATGAATTGTCAGAAAAAAAGTGGAAAAAATAATTCCTTTTGCAATTGCAACAAAAAGAATAAAATACCTAGGAATAAATCTAATGAAACATGTGAAGGACATATATGATGAAAACTAGAAGACCCTATTAAAATAAATTTAAGAAGATACAAAGAAATAGAAAGACATTGTGTGTTCTTGGATTGGAAGACTCAACATAGTTAAAATGACCTTATTACCTGAAGCATTAAACAGATTTAATTCAATCCCCATTAAAATCCCATCAGCATTTTTTTTAAAGAAGTAGAACAAAAAATCATCAGATTTTGTATGGAAGCACAAAAGACCTCTGAATTGCCAAAGCCATTCTGAGAAAAAAAGAACAAGGTTAGAAGCATCACTCTGCCTGACTTCAAATTATACTACCAAGCAACAATAATCAAAACAGCATGGTATTGGCAGAAAAACATACACATAGACCAGTGGAGCAGAATTGAGAGTCTAGAAGTAAACCCATATTTATATGGGCAAATAATTTTTGACACAGAAGTCAAAAACATACAGTGGAGAAAGGAAATCTTTAATAAATGGTGCTGGGAAAACTGGAAAACCACCTGCAAAAGAATGAAACTAGACTGTTGTCTATCACCACACACCAAAATTAACTCAGAATGAATTAAGGACCTTAATATAAGACCTGAAAGATTAAAATGCATAGAAGAAAGCATAGGGACTAAACTCAAGGACCTTGGACTTAAAGAGGATTTTATGAATTTGAACTCAAAGGCAAGGGAAGTAAAAGCAAAAATAAATGAATGGGACTACATCAAACTAAAAAGCTTCTGCACAGCAAAAGAAATTGTCAACAAGGTAAAGAGACAATCATCCGAATGGGAAAATATATTTTCAAGTAATGCCTAATATCCAAAATATACAAAGAACTCAGTGACTCAATAACAACAACAACAACAAAACAAACTCTCCAATCAAAAAATGGCTAGAGACCTGGACACTTCTCCCAAGAAGACATTCAAATGGCCAACAAACATATGAAAGATGCTCAACTTCACTAGATATTAGAGAAATGCAAATCAAAACCACAATAAGATACAATCTCACACATGTTAGAATAGCTGTTATCAACAGGACAAGTAATAAATGTTGGAGAGGATATGGGAGAAAAAGGAACCATCATACACAGCTGGTGGAACTGCTAATTGGAAAACAGTATGGCGGGTCCTCAGAAAACTAAGAATTGATCTTCCATATGATTCATCGATCCCTCTACTGGGTATTTACCCCAAAGACTTGAAAACCCATATCTGAAAAGATATTTGTACACCGATGTTCATAGCAGCATTATTCACGGTGCCGGGACATGGAAGCAACCGAAGTGTCCTACAACAGATGATTGGCTAAAGAAGCTGTGGTACATATATACAATGGAATATTACTCAGCCATAAGAAGAGATGAAATACCCCCGTTTGCAACAGCCTGGATAGACCTTGAAATAATCATACTAAGTGAAATAAGCCAGACAGAAAAAGTAGAAAACCGCATGCTCTTGCTTATATGTAGGATATAAATCTAAAAGCAAGAAATGAATAGAACAAACTCATAGACATGGACAATAGATTAGTGGTTACCAGAGGGTATGGGGGAAGGAGGAGGAGAGAGGTAGAGAGGTAAAAGGGGACAAATATGTGGTGACAGAAAGAAATCTAACTATGTCAGATGAACACACAATGCAATATATAGGTGCCTTCTTGTTAAATTGTACACCTAAAACACCGGATTTCGTTAACCAGTGTCACCATAAATATATATATATAAAGACTTTCTCTGGAAAAAAATAAATAAAAGAAAATAAGTTTAAGTAGGGAAGGGTAAGTTGATTTAAGGAAATCATTAGGTATCAAATGTCAGATTATATGTGCATATGACCAAGATGGTGACGATATAAGTGAATGCCTACTTCAGTGATTCCTCATTGCTAGAATAAGTCCAAACTCCATAATGAAGCGGCCACTCTATTTTATATAGCACTGTGCAATATTAGTATTTTTAATAATATTCCCCCACTGCCAGCACTCCTGATCCCCTTTAACCTGCTCTACTTTTTCTTTTTATTATAAGACTTATCACCTTCTAACATTTTTTATAATTTTCTTATTATTTTTATCATTTGTCTCTCTTTGCTAGAATGTAAGCTTCCACAGCACAGGAATATTTTTTGTTCTTTTTGTTCACTAAGTGAACAAAGTGCGTAAAATAGTACCTGGTCTGTTGTAGGTCATCACTAAATATTTGGTGCCTAACTGAATGAATGACTGTGACATTCACAGTCCTTCACAATCTGGTCCCATTTTCTTTTCCATCTTCACTTCTTGTCATTCTCCCCATTCTGTGTCACTGATACTAGCAGTTTCCCATGCATACCATTTGTTCCCCATATCTGTGCATTTACTCATAATTTTTCCTCTGCTCTGAATAAATAATCATGGATCTATGCAAAGATTTAGTTGTAAGAATGTTCTTCAGCCTGGGTTTGTACCAGTGAAAAAATTGAAACAGCCTTAATATCCATCAGCTATTAGAAAAATCATGGTAACTCTCACTTGATGGAGGGCATTTGGCACTATCAAAATTACAAATGCACATAGCCTTTGAAACAGCAGTTCAGCTTTTAGACGTTTATCCTACAGATAAATTTGCTCCTGTGCCAAATGAATATGTGTTGGTGAGTCACTGCAGTGCTTTAGTCACTCCTATTAGACACAGCAGTGACAGAACTCATTAAATTATTATGTACAGCTATATTTATTGACGTGGGAAGATCATAATAGCTAACATTAATTCAACTTGCTATGTGTCAGGCACTGTGATAAGTGTTTTTTATATATTTTTATCTTATTTAATCCTCATAACAGCTTTGTGAGGTAGTTACTTAAAATAGTCCTCATTTTACACAAGAGAAAATGGACTCAGGGAAGTTAATTTACTTACCCAGGGTCAGACAACTAATACAGCTAAACCAGGGTGTCTGAAATTATTATGACAAAAAAAAGTATGTATACTACAACCCACTTTTGTAAGGAAAAAATACATCATATAGATATATAAATGTATATATGTGCATATAAAAAGATTGGAAAGGAATACATCAAAACATTAACAGTTGGATGGTGTGGTTGTGGGTGGTTTTTATTTTCTTTCCTTATTATTTTCTGGCTTTTCAATTTCGAGGCTGACTTAGAAGGAGGAAGTGAAGCCAGCAGGTATGAATTACTTGTGTAATCTTAAAGATGACTAAATTTTAAAAGTTCAGTGGTAGTGTAGAACAATGACACAGAAGGAAATGTTTTTAGGCTAAGGTGAAAAAACTAGCTGAGAGGAAGGTCTTGTCCAGAGGGAAAGAAGATGGGTCCTGCGGCCAAGTGAACCTTAGTTTCAAGGGCACAGGTAAAAGAGGCCATCTTGAGGAGTAATTTATCTTGCTCCTATGAGGCTGATGGATGGGGAATGAGCAGGCACAGGCAAACAATGCAGAGAAGTAGGAAAGGGCAAAATAAAGAAGCAAGAATTGAGGGAGCTCCTGTTTATTTACCTATGTCCTGTCCTTGAAATCCAAAACTAGGCTTTGTACTGAGGGGTTGGGGTACGGGTGGGGAGAGGATTTGTAACAATTGCTAAGAGAAATTCAATACAGATATATAAAAGGATTGCTTCTCAGCCCTTGGGGACCCCCTGAGGCTAGCTGGCCTGGCTTTATAGCAGAGCCAGTTTCATGACCTTCTCCAGCAATAGCAGCCTGGTAGTTGGGGGTGGGGAGAATGTATAGTGGGGTTTTCACAGGACTGGAGATTGGCAGAGCAGGTGCTACAGAAGGTCACAGGGAAGTAAGTCCAGGGGTCGACACTAGAATGGTAAAATGGCTGTTCATGAGGTTGACTTGAAAGGAGGAAAGGAAACTAGCTGCCTATAAATGACTTTTGGGGAGAAGGACAGGCTAGTGGCTACAGGGCCCAGAGGAGTCCCATAGGAGGCTGAGGTCAGAGGGATATTTCTTAGTTTGTATGGTGCAGCTGTCCACTGGGAGTAAATGGAGAGGAGAAGCAAGGAAACCATGCATGATAAAATGGCAAAGACAGCATTAAATAACTATTACCTAATGGAGAGCAATTTGGCAATATCTATTATGATTACAAATGCACGTTCCCTTTCATCAAACAGTTCAGCTTTGAGGAGTTGCTCCTTCAGATACACTTACTTGCTTTTGTGCAAGATTAATGTGTAAGGTCAGACATTGCAACATTATCTGTAATGGCAACAGATTCGAAACAGCCTAAAAGCCCATCAATAGTGACCTGATTAAAGTATGGCTCAAAAACGGAATGCTAGATAGCTGGAAAAAATGAGGAAGCTCTTTACGTACTTATATGGAGTAATCCCCAAAATATTTTGTTAACTGAAAGAAGCAAGGTGCTTATCAGCAGTGCGACTAGTTTGCAATCTACTTGCTAATTTATGCATAAAACATCTCCAGGAGGATACATAAAAACCTGCTAATATTGGTTGTCACTGAGGAGGAAGAGATATTGGCTAGGTGACAGGGAATAGAAGGTGCCTTTTTACTTGTCCTTTTGTTTTGTACCTTTTTTTACTTTATGAAAGTATAATTCACAAATAAAAATTGTATATATTAAACATGTACAACACGACATGCCTTTTAAACTTTGAGTCATATGAATACATTACTTAATAGAGAAACTAAAACATTATATATATTACATATATATGTATATATAATTTGAATCTCTTTTATAAATATGAAATCATAAAACAAAAGCACAACAAAAATTTCCATCATGATTTGCTTCAAACCAGTCAGTTTGCCAGGGTGATGGGTGAGGATTTGGATGAAATGCAATTAACCATGGGTATATGAGGGTTCATTTTCACTTGAAACATGAAATTGCCATTTTAGTATTATTATTATTTTTTGTAAATTTTACATAATATAAACATTTCTAAAGAAAGGGAAAAAATGAGCTCCCACCAGGGCCTTGCTAGGAACATTTATGTACTTTTTCATCCTGGCTCTTTTATCTTGTAATTGAGTGGAAATTCCCGTTCCCCAATTGACTTCTCAAACAGCAGTACTGCCTCACTGACTTCCCTTTATTATGGGACCCAGTACTGTTCTCAGGAATTTTCCTATTAACAACAATCTCTCCCCATCCTGTTGTGTGTTAATTGAGTACTACCTTATCCTTACTGCTGGTAAAGCCCATTCTGTCCTTGAAAAATCACTTCTTTAGTTTCTTATGATCACTTTATGTTCTCTTCCTACCTCACAATCTATTATTAGTAGTCCTAACTAATTTGGGTCATGCCTTTATTCCATTTACTTATTAATCAATCTGGGGGCTGATGTCTTTGGGACATTCAGTGTACAGCACAACAAAATTCATCTCAAGCCATCAGTAAGCACACCTGTGTTCAACCTTTCAACCAAGTTGCTTTGCTTCTGTTTGCACATCTTATCTTACCTTAGAGGCTATGGTGACTTTGGCCTGGCCACCAACACCTGTTTACCCATGCCTTGTTGTCTATCCTCAGGAAGCAGGTGCCTTCCTCTCACTGCCTACAGGCCTAGGCGTCATCTCTATCCCATAGTCTATTGTTTAGATCTGTTTGCATTTCTCACTAGCACCCCAAACATTAAAGTTTTCCCAACTTTAAGCCTCCCCTTTACCAACTCTGTAAAGTGCTTCCTCTGACCCTATTCTCCTGGGAAGTCTGAGTTTAGCATACCTCCTCTGTGCTCTCACAGCATCCTTTATCACACTGAATTGTACTGGCCACTTTTATTTGTGCCACCCACCCCAGGCTGTGAACAGAGACAATGGCACTAGGGACATGGTTAAATCTTCAAAATAATATATTTAATTTTTTTATTTCAAATACTTTCAACTTATAGAAAATTCTATATAAAATAGCAAAAAGAATGTTAACATACGCTTTATCAACATTCATCTGTTAGCATCTTGTTACATTTCTCACTCTCTCTCTCTCTCTCTCTCTCTCTCTCTCTCTCTCTCTCTCTCTCCTCCACACACATACACACACACACACTTTTTTTTTCTGAAACACTGGAAGTTTCAGGCATCATTTCCTTTTGCTCTTTATTTGTTTAAGGTGTGTTTCCTAACAAAAACTTTATCTTTTATAAACAGTGAAAATAGCAAATTCAAAAACAATAACATCAATATAGTTATACTATTATATAATATACAGGTCATATTCAAATTTTGTCAATTGTCCCAACCAAGAATATCTTTCATAGTTATTTTTTTTTTCTGGTCCAGGATCACACATTGATTGTATTTAGTTGTCATGTCTCTAAATTCTCTGAAGTCTCCTTAAATCTGTAACAGTCCTCAACCTTTCTTTGTCTTTCATGACATCAACATTTTAGAAGAGTACATGTCAGTTATTTTGTAGAATTTCCCTCAATTTGAGTTTGGTAAATTTGAGTTTGAGTGTCTTCATGATGAGAGTTTATGCATTTCTGGCAGTAGTGAAATATATAAAGGCACTTGATAATTGTTGGTGATGTTAACTTTGATTACTTAGTTAAGGTGATGTCTGCCAGATCTTTCCACTGTAAAGATACTATTTTTCATTTTGTACTTAATAACTAATGTATGGGAAGATACTTTAAGACTACATAAATAATATGTTTCTCATAAAACTTCCACTCACTATTTTTAGGATCCATTTATAACTCCTGCCTGAATCAATTATTGCTATGGTGGTTGCTGAATAGTACATTTTCAAAATAATACATATGTATTGATTAAATGAACTGCTCGTTTGTTCTACAGAAGGGATGCCTCCTTCACTAGCACAGCAGTCTCTGGTTGGCTGCAAGAGTGGTATCTAGATGGAGACAAACTGGCAGCTTGGCTCTAAAGCACAATGATAATTTGCAGTGCTTGAAAACCTTAGATGAGGTCGGTTCCCCTGCAAGCCCAGCTGGCCTTTATTGGGGTCCAAAATGGAATCCACAGCTTTCCCAAGATAGTCTCCATGCTGAAGGATAGCGGCAGCAGCTATTTGCTCAGCAGGCCCCATGTCTGGCCTGCTCTTACTATTTTCCGTCAAATTTGAGAGCAGAGGGGGTAATGAAGGTGGGACACTCTTGTCTTCTATTTTGACTTATTTGAAAAACATAAAGTGGAATTCAGTATTCCACACAAGCTCCTTTGCCATTCTGGAGACCCACATTTTAAGACAGTGGATCAAGGCATTATTTTTATGTGGATTCATGTACAAAAAAGGAAGGGCACCATGACTACATGGAAGGTAGAGGGAAGTACACAGTGGGGTTATTTCTGTTTGAGAGCTGTATTAGTTTCCTAGGTTCTGCCATAACAAATTGCCACCAACTGGGTGGCTTAAAACAAAATAAATTTATTTTGTCACAATTCCAGAAGCTTGGATTTTTACATCAAGGTGTGGCAGGACCATGCTCCCCCAGATATCTCTAGAGGAGGATCTTTCTTGCCTCTTCCACCCCAGGTTTTCCTTGGTTTGTGGTTGTATAAATCCAATCTCTGCCTTCATCTTTACATGGCCCTTCCCCCTCTGTATATGTGTGTGTACTCTCTTTGTTTGTATCTCTGTCCAAATTTCCCTCTTATAAAAACATCTGTCATATTGGATTAGGACCCACCCTAATGACCTCATCTTAACCTATTTCCAAGGTACCTGGGGCTAGGACTTCAACATATCTATTTAGGGGACCCAATTCAATCTATAACAAGAACTATATCTGAAATCCAGCTCATTAGAGAACACAGAGCAGGGTATCATTTGCTACAGTCCTTCATCACACTGTAACAAAGCCCTCTGGCCCTCCTGCTCACTCCCATCTCAGTTGTCTTGCCAATATGTAAAGAAGGAAAATGAGGAAGGCAGATCATGCTCGGCTTTGGAATAGACTTTGAACATAATTTTCAAATGGTCAGAAGGTATCCATGTAACCATTGCATAGCAGAACATAATAGAGAACAATCCACAGTCTGTAAGGCTCGGTCCCCTGTATTCCTCACAGAATTTTCATAATTATGATATAAATAGATTTGTCACTATTTGACAGATGGGGAACATGAGAGCCAGAGAGGTGAAATGACTTCCTACAGGTCACACACCTACTGACAGGAAGTTTCATGCAGAGTAGTTTCATGTCTGTGAAGCATAGAACCTAGACTTGTGGTAGGCTCTCAGTAAATATTTGTTGGCTGAATGAGTAAATGAATGACTAAATCTAGGACTACTGTAGCTCTGGTCTTTATCTGCTGATCCATTACTCTTTCCACTGTACCTTACAAGACTGTAGACTGAGGTATGGTCTCACGACAATGACTGGAGTATAGATATAAGTGGGTTGATTTCAGATTCTTTTGCTATATTTAATAACCTTCTGAATTCTGTGGTAATAAGCACATCAGTCTATAAGTGATTTTTTTTCTGCTCTACATCTGATAAAGTGATTAAGAAACCATTTGTCAAGGTACTTAAACCATTGACTTTAGTTTTACTTGAGCCACATAATACTTGTCTAAAATTATATTTGTATGAAAAACAGGCCTTATCACATGGACAGTTGTATTATAACAGTGTAGTAAGAAAGTAATGAATTCAGCATGTTACCTTCCTATATTTGAAATGGAATGTTGATGTTCCCTTATGCCCATTTCTGGGTCTTCGTCAACATCACTGAAGCAACCAAAAAAGCTCCAGTTAGCCTAGCCAACAAGGACTTAACAACATGCTGAGTGTCCAGCCCTATGCTAGGTACTGTGGGAAAAAGAACAGAAAGAAGCTCTCTCAAGGAGCTTACAGTCTAGTGAGTGATGTGGTATTCACAGGGGAAACAATGGACAAAGAGAAGGGTAACATTTGCTAAGCACCTGTTAGTTGCCAGACACTTTACAAACCCTGTAAGGCAGGTATTACTCCCATTTCACATATGAGCAAACTGAAGAGCAGAAACGCTGAGACAACTTGCCTAAGATCACATAACTAGTAAGTGGTAGAACTAGGATTTGAATACAGGCCCCTGCAACTCAAAATTAGAGAATAATGAGAGCTTACAGTCAAGTGCTTGGTTTCATGGGCTAGATGAGTTGTACTGAAGAAATTTCAGTAAGATGCATGGACTCTATGAAGGCCAAGATGGGGCCTCTGGGTGATAGTGTCAGGAAGCTGATAGCCTGTGACAGTGCTCCCATCCCAAATTCCTTTATAACTGCCTGTTACAACTGCTTGTTCCTACTGAAGATCTTAGGCCCTGTCCACTCTTCTGATGTATTTGGGGAGGTGGGGCGGGAAAGCTGGTTCACATTTTCACATTCAGTGCAAACTTCCTCCCTCTCTGAAGCTAGCTGAATTATTTTTCCAAGTGCCTGATCTTCTGGGGCAATTTCTCCATGTTTCTCAACCCCAGAAACACAGCTCCCTCTGAGCTGAAAGGAGCCTCTCTGTTTTTGCAGTAGCCTGGTGCCTCTTATTTTGGAACCACAAGACCCCACACCCTCCTGTCCTGCCCTTTCCCTCCTTCCTACCCTTATGCTTCTATTCAATCTAAGGAATGAAAAGAATTTAACATGTTTCTCCTTTTTTTTCCTTAACAGTGAGAAGAACTACTTTAGTCAGATGTAGAACCTTCCCAGTCTGCTCAAGGCATTAACAATCAAGTATCTCCATTCAAAACAGCAGATCTGTAGAATAAAGTAAAAGGAGAGCACATGCATTCTCTTTTTTTCCCCAATGAAGAAATTAAGATGGAAAAGGAGAACTTAAGTCTGTAGTACATTTCAAGCATAATAGTATGTTGGGTTAGGGAGGTGGGGGTAAGTCCTCTCAAAGGAAAAAATTGGATAAATAAAGGGTTTTGTGGGGCACTTAAAAGAAATGCAGGATTGTGCTTGAGTTTTTTTAAACTTTTTATTTTAAAATAATTATAGATTTATAGGAAGTAGCCCTTCACCCAGTCTCCCCCAATGATTACATCGCACATAATTATAAGTAGCATATAAAGGCCAGAATACTGACATATGTACAATGTGTGTATATAGTTCTATGCCATTTTATTACATGTATAGATTCGTGGAACCACCACCACACTCATGATACAAAACTATTCCATCATTACAAAGATCTCCCTGGTGTACCCCTCCCTTTATAGTCACACCTATCCCGCACCCTCCCACCATCCCTAACCTCTGGTAACCATTAATTTGTTCTCCATCTCTATAATTGTGTACTTTAAAAAGTACAGTTTCCTCAAGAAAATTGATTGGAACCTCTAGTTTTCACAGAAGCTCAGGCTCAGAGGAGTAAATTGCCCAACCCAGTCTCCTGGCCCTGCTCAGATTCCCTCTACAACCTCTCTTGTAAGTGTCCATCTAGCCCGTACAACAAACCAGAACCTTCTCCAGAATTTTAAGAGTGTTGAAGTATTTGACATAAAAAAAATTAGGGTAAGGATATTGTTTCCTTCTATACATGTATTCAATAATTAGGAAAGCACTCTTTCCTTTATATTGAATATTACAAAATGCCCTCTAACATGCTGATTTTCCCACAACACATTGTTCTGTCCCAAACAAGTATCTTCCTTTTCCATTCCATTTACCTAATGAGAGGGATGAGCTTCAGGAAACCTGGAAGCTCACAAAAAAATTCCAAAGTTCCTTCCTTAACTATAAATAGTAGGGCCTTCAGCATTTGGGAACTTTCAAATGTAAGTGGTTCATGAGTGGTTTTTACTTCCTCAGCTGATTGTGACTGTGTTATCTACATATGTGCAAGGGTCATTCCTTGAGATAATCTGAACTGGAGCCCAACTCCCGGGACTCCCTTGTGGGAGGAGAGCTTTTACAGGGCACTTTGCAGCCCATAACATTAGAAAATAATGAATGAAAGTCATGCTAAGACCAGAAGGGGCTAACAGAAGTGAAGCCATGGAGAGTTCCATGGCAAGAATTAATTTAGATCCCCCATTTCTTCTCTCCTGGACTGCTTTGAAATCTTTCCACTTTTCATGAAATTAACTGGCTCTTCACAAAGAGCACTGTACTCTTCTCAACTGGACAGCAGCACATAAAAAATCCAGACTCAGACCCATTTGGATATGTCCTTTAGAAGAAATGAATTTAAACTAAAGGTTCCCTCCACAGCCAGCCCCAGAGATCGAGGTGGGGCAGGTATCTGACTTTGCACCAACACACTGCAGTCTAGTGCTTGTCCCATTTCTTCTTGAAGTCAGTGCAATAGTGTCCCAGCTTCCTACTTTCCGAGTAGGGGTCCCTGCCTTCCAGAACACACATCACTTCCCCTTAGGTGATGAGAGAATAATGATGGTGAGGGAGAGAAGAAGAGAATGCAGCTAGCTATCTGCCCCAATCCAAGTGCCACTGCTGAGTCCACATCACAGCTTACAACCCAAAACCTTCAATATGCATGATGAATGCAGCTACTCATGTCTCAGCATTTTCCCTTGCACCAAATAACCCACAGGTGTAATTTGTAATTTCCAAAGTGAAAAGATATTTTCAACTGATATAATAATCCTGAGATGTTATCAGTTGTCTTGTGTTTTCTAGGGAATAATTTTGTGGCTACTCTTGTACTTTTTCTTCAACCTATGATAAGTGGAAAGAAGAGAGCCAGCTCATGGTCTGGATGCTAATTTTGGCTCTGCCCCTTCCTCACTGGGATGCCTTCTTGTGGATAACAAATAACTTCAACTCTCAGAGCTTCAGTTTCCTCATCTGCAAAAGAGGGATTAATAACTGCCCTTCTAACCTTACAAAGGTGGTCATATAGATAAACAGATCTTAGAAAAGTCCTTATGAAAATTTCAGAGGGAAAATAAGGTGATTAAAACATTCAAATACAGTATTAAAAGTAGTTTTAAAATATTCTTCAATGTTTAGAAAAGCATTCTTTAACTCTTAAAATGTTATCCATTTTACATTAGATGCCCGTTTTTCGGCCTATTTTGACTCAGTTCTTAGTATTGTTCACTATGTTTTTTAGCATGAGGGTGAGGTTGGCCATAAAATAATATAAAGTTCATGTTAAAAAACTTAACTTCCACAGCCGAAAGCTTTTTTAAAAGTAAGGGTTTACTGAGCCAAATGCTAGGCAGAAAAGGATCAGGTCCTGGAGCATGAAATCTAAAGCAGCAGCAGCAGCAGCATTAGGTAGAAAAGCAACATTTCCACTGTCCCAGGCAATTTTATACATTATGTTTTGGGAAAGAAATGATGTCACTTGTTTTGAAAGAATTTACATTGGCTACAGGTAAAGGGGATGGGGAAAGGTAAAGCGGGGGCAGTTTTATCGTAGGTGCACAGTCCTTAATGAAGAAATCTTTACTACTTTTGATTGGCTGCAGGTGATGGTCTTAAATATTTGTGTATATGCAGGATGTGGTGGCATCTAGTGGTCGGCTAATAGACACCTGGAGGTTTATTAGAAGTTTGAACGCACATTCAAGAATGTGAACAATCTCGTTAGTTGAGCCACAACTATTAACTGCTTGACTATTCCTATCTTTCTTACTCTCCAGCCACAGTAATTTGATTCAGAACATCTCAGAATTTTTCACTTGTCATCATTACAATGTGAGATTAAAAAAAAAAGAATGAGGGATAAAGTGATCCAAATAGTTCTATATAAGGCAGAGAAGTGCATTAGGAATTTGATTTCATGCATAAAGACAATTAGCTTTGTTGAACCAGTAGGTTTACTACTTTTCAGTAGGATTAGGTTCACAACAGCAAGTCCTGTCCAAGTCATTTGGTTGTAAAGTAGAAAGTCAGCTATAACCCCTACAGGGGCCTATCACAAGACAGTTTGCATGCCTTTTCACCTTTTTTTTTTTTTTTTTTTTTTTTGATGAGGGCAGATTGTCCTGAACTGGATCCCTGGGGCTTTGGGGCTTTGAGTTGAGAACTTCATCAGATTTCTGCTAGAAGCAATTAATCATCAAATCAGCTCATTGCAAAACCAAGGAGCCTGCTGATCCATTAACGCAGGTCCCCAGAGTCATTAGGGCAGCAGAAAGAGAAGGAAATGGCTTAATATCCCAGGATTAGAGGGGAGAAGTTCCTGAGATCTAATGAGTTCCTGCTAAACTGGGGGTATGCTCAAGGAATTATGATTTTTCTACCTTTCCCTGTAATATTCCTTCCAAACACCTACCCAGAAAACAAAAGGGCTTATTGCATTGCCCAGCAGTGCTCAGCCATTTAAGGCTTACAAGTGATTGGAAAGTGAAATAGCAAACTACCTTCCTACCTATATATTGTCAAACTGGTCTGATTTTTTTAATGCATTTACCAGTTATTCTGGTTTACAGCTCATCTTTTTGTTCTGGGAAAGCTTGTGGTTTGCAGATTGGTTCATATTTGGGTCAACAGTCACTGTCAAGGGGGAGTAGCTTTGATAATTGTTCCAGTTTTTGTGTTTTGGGGGGAGGAGTTGTTTGTTTCTTGACTGCTCTGAAATATTTAGCTGACTACATGATAGTTATGCAGGATAGGGTAAATTATCCCCAGTTGGTGGGGAGACCAAGCCCTGTACTGAGAGAAGAAGGTCCTTTGGTGAGGAGTATAGAAGAATTCAACACCACACCAAAGGTAGAGTAAAAAGGAAAGATTTTTAGAAAAAGAGTAAAACTCCACAGAGTGTTATCTCCTCTCAGAGGCAGACACTGAGAGGGACCCTGAGTGTTCAGGGAATTCAGTTTATGTATCATTCTTTAGTTCCTGTAAATTCTAGTTTAAGACTTTGTTAACCCATTTTTTTGATATGGACATGCAGTGAGGAAGGAAAAGAGTATGTCATATGAAAAGGTAAGAATATGTAGCGTGGAAGGCCTGTTGGCAGTTCCCAGACTTTAATCTATAGGTTCCCTATGGTTTTAGCCATAGGGGATGATTTTATTTGTGTAGGATGCCACCTAAAGACTCTGTTTTTCCTGTTTCCCCTTCACAGATGTGGGGAATGCATTGTTAGCAATCCCAGCAGAAATCTTCCTTTGTTCTGCAGGCGTCCTCCTAGCCTGGCCTCAGAGTTGATCAGCACACTGCAGTCTCTGAAAGTAGCTTGAATCACATTTTAATTCTCTTGCCTTCTCCCTACATTAATACCATATTAATTGGTTAAAAAGTGGAAAGGTATTTCAGTGGAACAAGTGATTTCTTACTTGAGAGCAGTTTGATTTTCTATTGCCACCAAGATGACTGGTTGTTTTGTGTTGTGTAAACATTTACTATCTCCTTTTCTTTTTTTACCAAGTTGCCCCAAAAGTGGACACCCTATTTGGGGAACAGCATGCTGTAAATGGTAACATCATAAACTCTGAAGCTAGACAGATGTCAATTTATTAGCTGTGAGACCTTAGAAAGGCTAAATAATATCTCTGAGCTTAGTTTTCTTATCTATAAATTGGGCATGATGATATCTGCCTTGAGGTGTTGCAGGATTGTCAGGCTATTTTAAGTGTCTACTTTTGGCCAGGCAGTGCTTCATAACTTTTAATGCCCATACAGATGACCTGGGGATCTTGTTAAACTGCTGACCCTAATTCGGTAGATCTGGGGTTGGGCCAGTGAGTCTTCATTACCAATAAGTTCCCAGGTAGTACCTATGCTGTTGGTCCACAGGCCACAGTTGGAGTCACAAGGGTCTAAATATCAATTGCAAAGTGCCTACCACAGTTAGTGCTTAATATATGGTCACCCCAAAATAATCCAACCACTCCTTAAAAATTGCTTGGAAGGAACCTTTTTTCCACAAAAGTAATACCAGTCTTCCTGTAGCTAGGTTCCCATTGCCTTTCCAAAATGTCTCACTGAGACTGGCCATGGTGGGTAATCTCTGAGTTGTACTTTCTGCTCAATTTTGCTGTGAATCCAGAACTGTTCTAAATAATACAGTCTACCAAGAAAAAAAAAAGAAAACACCTGTTTCATAACTGCCTGAGAACAGCAGAAGATATAGATTACCTAGTACAGTGATTAGCACCAAAAGCATGTTCATTAGGAGAGTTTTCACTTCAATTCTCTAAATAAATCCATTTCTAACCTTGTCTTCCATGACATGATCATGCAAAAGTAATTTATCCATCCATCCCAGCATTAAGCACATTTTTTCCCCTTAAGAGCTCACACTTCATTTTGCCAAGATGGATTTTGCATTGTTTTTCTCTACCCTGGTGGACTAAAATTTGTCTACATCCTCATGAAATTATTTCATTTATTAAATCAGGGCTTTCTCCCACCTACCTGCATCACATCCTAAACTGCCTGGTTTGTGGGTTCATTAAGTCAGTGATTCACAAAGCAATCACCCAGCTAATTGGGAAATGCATTTAATAAGCTGGACATTCCCCATCATCATCTTCCTTTAACTGGGCCCAGTTTTTATTAGATACTAAGCTGACACAGCCCAGGGTACATATCACTTTAAATTTTTGGACATCTTTTGATTAACCAAGTGACAAGGGCAAATCAGAGAGAAACTAAATGAACAAAATATAAGAAACAGCCAGCTTAAGTTAGGTCTGTTTGCATTCCCTTGCTCTCCTGGTCAGATAAGGCCTCTCCAAACCATTGTCCTAATAGATTCTTCTTTTTTCTGACTATCACTTACTTAAAAGGGCTTTGATGGACAAGGCCTCATCTCAATGGGTGAGTCAACTCTTTGTCATTATGTTTGGTATTTAATCCCTAAGAGTAATGTTCTGCTCTGGTATGTTGTTTGTCACTTCCAGATTATAGGTGTAGCAAATATTTTCCTAATGAAATAATCACTAACTTGAAATTCTGCTACTGGGATAATAAAGCTAGGCTCTGTGGGGAATCTTCTAGTGTAGCTACATGGTCCCAGTCCCAGGCCCCTCTCCAATGTTTTTTAGGTCTATTTTAAATTGTTACTTTTAAAATGTCAGGGTTTTAGGTGCTACTTGAAATCTTCGATTTCTTTCATAATAGCAAAGTTTTGAAACCTCAGCGTTCGATTTCTGTACTCAAGTTGAAACCCTATAGGTGTCTCCTGTGTAGCTGCTATGTAGTTTTTTCACTCAATTGTTTAGTGAATGAAAATATCTAGGAAACATTTGTTTCCAGAATCCTTGTAGAAACCTGAAACTTTACATGCTGATTTTATACAACTCATTTTGAGGTGAACTAGGGTGGCAGAATTGTGCAGGCTTAACAATTTTGAGGTGGCAGAAACACCTGCAGTGACAGATAATTACAGCTCTTGCCATAGCTCTTGCTGTGCGTTTCCTGTTTGCTAACTGCTTTTTAGAATGAATCATATTTGTTTTCACGATGATGACTACTTCTTTATCTTCTCCTTGTATTAAACTTTGTAATACCTGTGGCCCCTTAGTAAGCTTGGTTCCTTCATCACTACCCTATGTTTGGCCCTTTTAATCATGGCAGGAAAAAGTTTTCTTCATGGTACATGGGTAATAATGGCACACACATCATAGTCAAATATTTCCCTAGAAACTTTCAAAACAACTCCCTTTACCTTGTGGCACACTCATCCTTGCCTTTTCTTGTGAAACCAACTCCTTTCATTTATGAATCAAGCCCACTCTTCAACAGCCAGCTCAGGTCCCCCCAACTGCATTTGTGGAGTATCTGTTTGCATTCCCTTGCTCTCTTAGCCACACACTTCAGCACAGAATTGGATCAAGGGCTGCTTGAGGTTCATTTTCTTTTCTGCCCTTCCCCCATGCCACCACACACTCAAATGTGGGCTGTAAATCCAGATACTGCAGACACACAGTGTATGATCACTTGCCAGGCACCTAGTTCTCTATGATTATAGCCTGTCAAAATGCAACAGTTTGAATTAAAGGGGAAGACTTAAGTGAGTTGAATTAAGTAATCTCTAATAGGAAGATCCAACTGTTTTATGATTCTTGGAATCTACTTTGGAAATTAATTTTCGTGGGGGTCCTTTTGCAAAACTGAGAAATTACACTAAGGAGGGGAGGAAAACAACTACCAAGGGGAGACATCGGTTATGAATTTAGTCCTTGATATGAAATACTGCTACTGAGTCATCAAGAATTAACCCCTTCCACAAGTATAAAAGAATTAATTATCCCATATTGTCTAGCACCTTTATGGTTTCATTATTTTACATTAAAAATTTTGATCCATTTGGTATTGATCCTGGTGGAATGCATCGATCCAACTTCATTTTTTATCTAGATTGCCATCCAGTTGTTTTCATGCCATTTATTGACAAGTATATTTTTTTCTTTACTATTTTGAAATGACACCTCTATCGTATACTAAATTCCTGGATGTATTTGAGTCCGTTTATGTACTTCCAATTATTTTCCATTGGTCTATTCATAGGCCAGTGCCACAGTGTTGGAATTACTGGGGTTATATAAATGTTTTAATTTCTGGGACAAGTTCTCCCTTTACTCTTCTTTTGAAGAGTTTTCCTAGCTATGCCTATTTCTCCATATGAACTCTAGAATCAACTTGTCTAGGTACAAAAAAAAAAGATACCAAAACCTCTTGGAATTCTTATTAAAATTATGTTAAATTTACTTAACTTAGAAAAAAAGGAAATATTTATGATGTCAAGAATACCCATACCCAAGAACATCCCAGATTCTTTCTATTTGTTCAAGTATAGTTTTGTGTTTATGAGGAGTACCTTATAATTTAAAGGTTTGGGAACTTTCTAAAGTGTAAACCTATGTTTCTTTTAGTTTTTTGCTATTGTATCATTAAATCTCCTAACTGGTGTTTGTGTGTACATATGTATCTATGACTTGTGATCTTGGAGTGGGGTATAGTTTCTCCCTATGATTCAAAACTCAGAAGCTATAAAAGATTAATAAATTTGACTACCTCAGAATGAATGTTACATGCTAATGATACCATAGGTCAAGAAAAAAATGATAAACTGAAAAGAAATGTTTGCAACTCATATCATCAGCAGCTCCTATAAGTCAATAAGAAAAGAAAAACACCCAGTCACCAGAAAGTGGGGTGGGGACAAAGGACATGAATAAATAGCTCTGTGAAAAGATACTCAACCTCACTTACAAATTAATAAAAATTAAAACTATACTGAGATTCCATTTCTCATCTACCAGATTGGCAAAACACATGGCTGATGAGACTGTGGAAGAACACTCTCATGCATTGCTGATAGAACTGGCAAGGAAGGAATTGGTAAAATGAATTATGCTACATGCCATATAATAAAAAGAATGAAGATACTCTAATTACTGATATAAAAAAGTTTTCCTGGATATAGTGTTAAGAAAAAAAAAAAAGACTGGGTGCAGTATCATGTACAGAACATATTACCATGTTTATATAAAAGCATAAAAATAAGGTTTTCCCCACTATCCTAAAGTATTCTTATTTTTATGCTTTTATAAGGAATTGCATCCCTATGAAACCTTTCATAAGCTGAAATGATGTAAAGCAAAGAAGCAATTACCTTAGACTGCATCTTGCTAAGGGATGCAAGATTAAAGCACACATGCTCACAGACACAGTTCAAAGCTATGACGATTGATGCTGACATGCTAAGTGTGGTTCCAGGGGAAGGAACTTGGTGGTATCACTCTTGCTGTTCAGGTAAGTGCTGTAAAAGAAGGCTATTTTTACTTTTTTACTTTTTTCATAAAAGCAGAAATCTTCCAGATTTCTTTCAGTTAGGGAAAACAGGTACTAAGTAAGTCTTTCTTAAAAGTGAAGAAGTGTAAAACAAACTTTCAAAAAGCAGGGGATACCTGCATGTATGTGTTTGGATAAAAAAATAGAAGCACATTTAAACTAATAAAAGTGGTCACTTGTTAGGGGCTGAGTGGACAGGGAATGGGGTGGACAGGGATGGAGAGCAGTGATTTTTCACTGTGTACTTTTTTATAGTTTTTGATTTTGGGGGCATGTAACTGTTACTTATTCAATAATATATTTTTAAATTAACTCCCTTGGTAAATTAAGAAACTTAAGACAGTTTAGCTCACATATTTCACTTATTTTTCCTATTTAACTCACAGGAATAGGAGACAGGTTTAGGAATTAGGAGAGCTAAAACTATGAGAGCTAACCCAAATAAAAAGTGTAAGTCAATGTGAAACGTGGGTCTCTGTTTTCTTTTATTTTTTACAGTAATTTTCCTTTACAATGTGCACATACACACATGTGCTCATACACACATGCATGCACTTGCACACACACATACACAGGACTTGAGATGGACAAAGAAGCAAAGATAGCCTCCAAACATAAGGTTTTTTATAAAGTTCAAGATTACATTAATATTTATGTGCTTTTCAGTCATTACACACAATGTACAGACATGATCTGTTTAATGATTTATGCTCCCCAAATGGTTAAACAATGAGGATTTTCTATGAAAGAGTATATGTAAAAGCTTTTAGTTTAGAAGCAAAGTACTATTTCTTGCAAAAACCAACCTCAGGCAAATATTTTGTGTTTACATATATTCCTTAAGAGTACTATAATAGCAGTGCATAAGTTCATTCTGTAAAAAGATCTGAAAGATGATTTTCAAGAGACTCTTAATTCATTGTGCTCTCAGATAAAAATCCCAAATCAGAAAAGAGCAGTTACTATGATAATAACAGTTAAAACAGCATATATATGTTAGAGATCAGAAGAGGCTATAAAGAAATGTAAATAGTTGTGCTTTAGGGCTTTTTTGATAAAGTTGTTTTAGTAATAAATATAAACTTAAAAAAATGTTTTAGTGACTGTTATAAAATAGACACAAATATCAAGGATTTTCTATACTTGGTTTAGGTTTTAAAGGTGAAAAATCATCTCACATAAACCACCCGACATCTGATAATCCCAATCTGGGCTAGTCACTTACAGTTAGGCAAGAGGCTGGGGAGAAAGATAAAGTGATTTTTTCTTCCTATCAACATAAAGCGTTATCCAGAGGTAAAGCCAGGGTGAATGAACTAAACACATACCTACCCTCCTTTAGAATTCTTAGACCAAACAGATGTCACCGTACTTTTATGAGGTTTTAAAAAAATCCCACGATTGGTATCTGGACCACAGTTTATTCTGTGATTCAGAAGATGAATTAAATACGTCCTATGTTCTATGAGCTCTAGGATACGCATGATTCCTTAGTACTTTGTGCTTTTTAAAAAACCCTCTATACATTAACTGTAAAAGTCTTATTTCATAAACATCGTGACAACTGTTTATAATGATAGAGGACAAAATATAATTTACATAGTAACGCTGATGTTCCTAGCCAGGAAATAAATGTAATTTTATTTTTATGCTGGTCAGTTTGTTCTTTTAAGCCTTTAACATTGAAGAACATGTGACCTTAACAATTAAAGTAAATTAGAAAAAAGATGAGAAAATAACAAATGCTTTAAACTTTTGCACAATAGATTTAGATATAAAAAGAATTTCTTCAAATAATTTTTAGATGTCACTCAGGAGCATCCTGCTGTCTGTAACATAATGTGCTAGAGTTCTTTGAATAAAATTATAGAGTAATTTAAAATATATATTATATATTTATAATTATTGTAAATCATTCAATAGTTTATAGCATGTTAATGGAGTGAGATAGAGATAAAAGGCAGTCCACATTCATATTTTCAAGGTAAATTTACTTGAGAAGTCAATTGAGTTCCTTGCTCATGTTCTAAGTATAGCCATTGTGATAAGACCTAAAAGGGGAATAGAAGGGAGCACAGTTAAAGACATGCATTTTATAAAATCTTCCATTCAATGAGCAACTGTTTAGCCCTCAATGAGCAAATAAAATATGGCACATAGGCAAACACTCTACCAAGAACTCAAAGTCAATTTGAATTTAGTTGATGTTATACAGAAGAAATCCAATTTCTAGCAATGGGCAGTCACTGGATAGATTTAATTAACTAATGTCTGGCCATAGCTAATTTTTTAACAAATATACCTCCTACTTTACTCAGTCACATCCACATTAATTGCAGACATGCCATCTTAATGTGTCAGTAAAGCCAACTGACTTCATCAACAAAAACAATGCGGGTCCATTTGTATCCCAGGGCCCTAGGGCCACAAAGAGGCAGAAGCATTAGTATTCCTCCTTGGCTTGTCTCTTTTGAAGAAACTCCATACATAAAACCATAAAAATTTAATAATATACTCAATGCTAAATGAGTATTAAAAAAACGTGAGCGATAAAGTACAGAGATGGAAAATAACCACCTGGGACCAGGGCAGTCAGAAAAGATACCCTAAAAGGTAAAGTTGGAATCAGTCCAAAAGATGGACAGGAAAGATACTGAACAATGAGATGGACAAGCATTCAGGTAAGGGAAGGTCAAGGGCATGGAGGTGGGACTAGAACTGTAGATGAGCTTCTGAGGATCAATAAGTAATCTAACAGCTCTAATCAAGGACTTATGTAGGGAAGCAACTAGACAAGAGTAGGTCAAAGAGGTCTGAAACAGAGAATGGAGAGTCTTAAATGCTAAACTATAGAATTGTACTTCATTCTATGGACTATGGGGAAGCACTGAAGGTTTTTCAATAGGGAGTGGTCGTGATAAAACCAAAACAGAATGGAAATCTATCTCACAGCAATATGATTGATGGTTTGAGGGAGAAAGTAATAGGGGACAGGAACAGGAAGAGAAGAGACAGAAGGTAGGAAGACAAGTGATAATACAATTTTGAAGTGAGAAAGAGAGAGAGCACCAAGAATAATGGGAGAATACTGAAAAGAGTTGGCATCTCTGGAGAGGTGATGAAGACTATGAGGAAAGAGTCATTCATCACCAGAACACTAATCCTTGACACATAAATATTTTTTTCTGAAACTTCTGAACTGCATTTATTAAATTTATGAAGTATTCAACATCAGTAAACCTGAGCTCCAGGAAATATGAAGCAAGTTTCCTTTTTGGAAAAAATAACAAAACCCCAAGACTAGGTCAGAAGGGTGTTTGAGGCCAGAGCTGACAGAGTATCAAGTATTTTCTTTAATAGTCATATCTAAGAACATAGAACCCAGTATCTGACACATAGTAGGATCTCAAAAAATTCTTGCAGATCTAAATCTGAGCAAGAGAATTAATGATGGTGATCTTATATTTCCATTTACATGAATAAATTTTTGTTCAGTTAAACTAATTAAGATTCTAAGTCAGGATGACTACAAGAATGACTTAACAGGAAACAAGGGGACTGCTTTAAAGAGAAAGTTCACAATATTCAACAAGGCTTCATTGTTCATCTTTATGACTGAATTTACTTTGTCTGTTTTCCTAGGATCAATTCCTAGAAGTAGAAATGTTGTATCATGGAATATATATATTTTACATGTTTTATACTACTGTAAGCCTGCAAAAAAAAATTGAATATATACAGTATTAAGTACTAGGATAAATAAGCTGAAAGGAAGTAAACATGAGCCAAAAATTAAATCTTAAAATATATTTTACCTCAACATGCTTTTATGTTTTTCTAAAAAAAAAAAAACAACAATCTACCAGCACCATCACCCTATATACACAAAAAACCACCACTACCACCTCCAAGCCATAAAAATTGCCTACAAATATGCCCCAAATGTATCTTTAAAACACTTACCTAAGATATAAGCAGCCACTAATTTTTGATTCACACTTAAGTGGAGGTAGAGAGGCACCAACGATTCCACATCCCCCAGTGTAGGAAGCATCAGAGCTGCAATGCACACCACTCCCAGGAAGACAGTTAGTAAACTAGGTCCTGAGGAGACAGTTCTGTTATCTGTAAAAAGACAAAAATCCCTGAACTTGCTCCTAAAACAACTTACACAAATGTTTTTTCACATATACTGTCCACCACTCACCAAGATTCTGATTTTGTCTAACTACTCTCATTCCCCATTATTCCCACTCCATGGGGACTTATCTGCTGGACTTATCTGGAAACCTATAACTTCTGAGTCATTACAGGATGGAATGCTGAAACAGCATTGTGAGGTAGTGAGTTCCTGCTGAAAGGTTACAATTCTGCCCCCCATCACACACACCTTACCGTACTCAGTAGAAAGTGTTCGAGTATATGTCAAAGTGTATGTTTATAAATTACATGCATGAATACTGTACTATTAAGCTTAATATAGAACATACAAATAGAATTTTAAAAGAATGGGCTAAAAATAGACATTGAAGTTCTGATATTTTCTTCTTGTACCCCAATGGATTGCTTGTGTGTACTCCATCTGGAGCCCACTGCATTACAGCTCTACTACCTTCTGGAAGCATCTTAAGTAGGTCTCCAGACAAGTTTGGTCCTAATAACTGCAGCATCCTGCTACCATTTTTGAAAACGTGTAGGTAGCAAAAAGGCACTATTTGAGGGTTTTAAAGTTGCCTATGGAGACTCTTATGCCCTCTGCTCTACCTCCACTTATAGCAAAGAGGAAAGCAGCAGAAACAAAATACTAAGTAGATGAATACATTCTAGAGATCTGCTATACATATTGCGCCTATAGTTAACACTACTGCATTATACACAAATATTTGTGAACAGGGTAGATCCCACGTTAAATGTTCTTCCCACAATAAAATAAATTTAAAAAAAAATATTATCTGGCCTGCTATTCTACAGTTCTGGATTTATGTGTACAATATTCATACCCATATTTTTAAGAAACCTAATAACAGCATTTTCTATCATATGGCTTTCCCATTACCTTTCCTTTCATTGAAAGGAATAGCCAACAACACAATCTTTGTGTTTTATTAATGCAATAACACTGTTCATTATTAAATACAGCTTTTCTAAATTATTAATACCTTAGCTGTTGTGCAAAGTTTAATTGAGACTTGTCAAAACCAGAGAAGTGTGAAAACAAATTCAAATTTGGTAGTGATTATTGCTTGAGATGAAACAATAGCATAAATACCTAAAAACAAGTCTTATTTTAGTTAATAAATGAAGTATCTTTACATTTATATTTGTTACAAAGATAAATTTTCAAGGAAAACAATTATTTACAACAATTATGCTGCTCATTGTAAACCCACAATAAAGAAAGTTTCAAGGAGTTTTTAGTATTTAGAGAAATTCCAAAAACATTTGTACAAGTGCTTGAAATTTTTTAAAATGGAAATAGCTCTTTTTTGATTGTTATAAAAATTTTATAAAGATTTAGAAAACATAAAGGTTTCTATGTAATCCTATCTTTCTGGAGATAACACTGTTAATGACTTAGTATAGATCCTTTCAGGTTATATTAATACCCATATAAACATGTAAAATATTTTTTTCCTAAATGAGACCAAATTATACATACTGTTTTATAATTGTTTTTTTTTCTCTCACTTAGAAATAAATCTTAACCTCTTCCCATGCCAATATATAACCACTTATCATTCTATCAGATCCATGTAAATGCCTGCCTGGCAACACATCTCACAAATATTCATAATTTAGTCGACCCCCAAATGATGGACTTTTAGGTCATTTTCAATCTCTTATTATTATAAACAGTGATAAAGAGCATAATTTTCTTAAGCCAGAGGGCACTGACTCAAACATTGCATAGACAGTTCATTAGTTAATGTAATTAAGACAAACTAAGATTCAGATGCATCTTTTTAAAACGTCTTTTTAATAACCTGGGTTTTGGTGTTTTGTAAAAGTATGTTTTGTGGGTTCCTCTTAGTTAAATTTCTATTAAATGAAAAAAAATAAGTGTATGAGATTATAGGTGCTTTTAAATTTTTTTGCTATATGTTTTTATATAATAAACTTAAGAAACTCTCATTTTACTGCCTTTTGATACATTTTAAAATTCAAATTTTTCATGATATAGCTATAGCCTTTGACCATTTTCCAGCTAGCTCAGAGCCTCACAACATTGTTGCACTTGTAATATGTCTAATAAACACTTTCCAAGCTACAGACATGAAAAAATAATGCCATTTCAAAATTTCCCCCAAAACAATCTCAATTTTTTTGCACATTTTAGTTCAGAGAAACTTAATGAAAAACCTTTGAATTCTACATACTGGAAACCACACATAATATATTACAGTCATGTGCCTCACAATGATGTTTTAAGGTCAACTACAGTTGGCATATGCAATGGTGGTCTCATAAGATTATAACAGAGTTGAACAATTCTTATTATCTAATGATGTTGTAGCGATCATAATCTCATAGTGTAATGCACTACTCACGTGTTTTTGGTGAGTTGGAGTAAACAAACCTACTGTGCTACCACTCATATAAAAGTATAGCACATACACTTATGTACAGTATATAGTATTTGATAATGATAATAAACCACCATGTTACTAGTTTCTGTATTTACTATATTATACTTTTTATCATTATTTTAGAATGTATTCTTTCTACTTATAAAATAAAGTTTGCTGTAAAACAGTATGCTGTATTACACCAGTGGTGGCAGTCTCATGGGTCTTGTGTTTTCCATGTTTCTCGATTGTATCATTTTCTCTTGTGCTTCACTTAATCTCATGTTATTCTGTGCAGTAACATGCGGTATAGATTTGTAGCCTAGGAGCACTAGACTATAACATATGGCCTAGGTGTGTACTAGGCTATACTACCTAGGTTTGTTTAAGTACATTCTATGATATTCACAAAACAAAACTGTCTAATACCACATTTCTCAGAATATATCTCAGTCATTACATGGTGTACCACAGTATTAATTTAATAGTTAAAAATATCACTTTGTCAGCATAGACTAAATCAATCACCATTATACACTATTAAAAGAGAAACCATTACTCAGTTTCCTGTGGTAACTACCCACAAATAGAACATGTTGGCCAAGAATGGATATGAGACTGTTCTGGTATCGCCTTTGCTCTAGAGGGTGGCAATAGCAGTGGAAAACTTGTAAGACAAAGATAACCAACCCAAGAGACCTTACCAGATAAGAAGTCCAGCCTTCCTAGTGTAGCCCATGCACACATTTCCTGTGTAACTACAGCTAGTCCTTCTTATCCATGGGTTCTGCATCTGCAGATTCAACCACCCTTGATTTGAAGTTGGATAAATCCAAGGATATTGAACAAATGGGTATGGAGAGCCAAATAAAGTATTTGAGAATCTGCAAATTTTGTTATCTGAGCGGGGGGCAAGGTGTGATTCCTGGAACCTATCTCCCTTGGATACCAAGGGACAAATGTACTCTATGCTGAGGACACAATGGTGAACAAAACGAATAAGGTATCTGCTATCACTGAGCTTCTTGAGATGGATGGCTTAGAAAGAGTTTTTTTTCAAAACAGAGATCACCATATGTTATTCCAATATTACCTACCTTCATTCATCTACTCCAACTTTAAAATTAGAAGAATAATATATTTCAGACACCAAATGTTCATTATAAAAAATAAGAATAAAGTGCTCCATTAATACACATTGCAATCATTTAGCCTTTTAGGGTGATTTTTCACCTGAAATCTAATAAATTCAAAAATAAAAGGAGAAAATATATATATATATATATATATATATATATATATATATATATATATATATATATATATATATATATAACTAGACTCTTAACCCTTAATATTCTTGACTATTAAACTGGTCTGTTAAATATAAAAATGAGCTCCAATGACCACTTTAAGTTATGAATTTATTATCAAACAACAAATACTCATTACATAGCCTTTCTTGTTCTATAGAAGGCATTTTAAAGGGGAATCTTGCATTTGATAAATATTTATGTCACCTTAATATTGATCTGAGATCAAGGTGACATTTGACAGAGGTCTCTTTCACCTTCAAAAGAAGAAAAGCTGGTCCTGTCAGTCAATACTAGTTGCTGAGAAGAAAACAATCTGCTAGCTACTATCTAGTCCCTAAAATGTATATTACCAGAAAATGTGGGCACTCCCTACATGGACTGAGAAGTCTCTTGGCTACAGTAAATCAAAGAGGCATTACCTCCTGTGATATCAAAATAAACATGCTAAGATGAACAAACTGATAGGGATCTATGAATTAATATAATGACAAGTAGACTTTTTTAATTCCTCATATATAATATGGCAATTTCAAGCACAGCTGCTGTCACATTCATATATCACTATCAATAAATTTTCATGTTTTTATATGGAAAATTTTATCTTCCTCCTCTTATAATGGGGTTGAGGGAGATAATGAGAAGTTAAGAGGGAGGGGGAATGATGTCCAAAGAGTTGAAGATGAGGATAGTGTCAATGTTGAAAGAATATATCATAACACTTCTGAATATCTAAGCTGGAAGGAAATGAGGAATAGAGAGGGATTCAATTAATAGCCCACAGGGGATATTATAATCTACTTAGTTTAATTAACTTCAACTTTAATGAGATTTTTTTTTCAAAATAATATAAACAGTGCACCAAGGTTGGCCTATTGCCAAACACAATCTCTCCTTCTTTGAACTAATTAAATGAGAAAGGATACAAGAAAGTCACAGAAACAAAAGTACATAATTGCCAAATTATGCTAGTATTATAAAGTATGGTACCTGCATTCTCAAGTTTTATAGATTTAAAAAGTTATGGCAACATTTGCCCTCTCCTTACAGCCTCATCTAGTTTTCTCTCCTCTGAAAGTCCAGCTGTAGGCCTTGGGCTTGATTTTAGGTACA
Organism: Macroglossus sobrinus; assembly: GCA_004027375.1. Classification (NCBI taxonomy): domain Eukaryota; kingdom Metazoa; phylum Chordata; class Mammalia; order Chiroptera; family Pteropodidae; genus Macroglossus; species Macroglossus sobrinus. The sequence continues at coordinate 117,087 of PVKZ01003240.1, forward strand.
GATCTCCAGGTTTGGTTTTGAAGTAGTTGATTAGGTTTAAAGTGGCAGATTATTTTTCTAGTAATTATTATTGGCTCCCTGATTTTAAAGTTAGAAAAGTATAAGATCTCAATAAGGGCTTCAAAAACAACTCAAAATACCTGCTTGAAACGACTGTTCAAAAAATAAACTTTCACTTAAATGTTCCTTTATTCTTTTTTCCTCTTCTTCCTTTTGTTGTTCTTTTGCAGAAGGGAGAAGAGTAGCCACAACCTCTTTCCTTCCTAAAGCCTTCCTCTGGCTTTGCTCGGAAACTTGGAGACGGAATTTGTCTATTACACCATAGTGACAGGATCGAACATCTCTATGACGAATCACACTGAAAGCATTCAAAAATAACAAATACAGTTTAGGTTTCTGGGAGCTTGTCAAACAGAATTCAGCAAGAGATTTCATACGTTAAAACAATATTAACTGACTATAACCAAATACTCAAATTCAGAAATTTGCTAATGATGTTAAAAAAAATTACAGTAAAACCAAAAAAAGAAATGGCTAATTCTAAAATATTTGATGGAAACACATACTCTAAAACAAAGAATAAAAGTCAAGTAAAAAAATTCCTTTGGGCAATGGCATTTTTTCTGAATATCTGTATACAGCAATATTTACTAAATAAGATACATGAAATTGTTTCTTCTCCACAGAGTCTCATAAATTTCTATTGCCACTTATTGTTTAAGTAATTAATCTTACCCTAGACTTAAAGTCAATGCACACAGGTAAAAATAAGCAATTTCATAAGTGAGTAATCCAGTATGACCAATCCAACAGAAGCCTAACAATGCATTTCGGTATCTCTGAAAAGAGTATAAAGCACTTGAATTTTTATGAGAGTTATCTGCAATTCCATTTACTTTACTTTGTTCTTAATAGAGAACACAGAACAATTAAGTTAAAGGTATTTATTTGGCAAGAGACTAAATTTCTTTGAATTGTTCTTGATTATTGTGTACTGAATGAAAATCAAAAGAAATGTGCAAAAATACATCCTCAAAGGTACACCATTTTAAGGCTTTGAGATGATGAAATGTATTCAAAAGAAAATACTTCTATTTCTCATTCTTACAGATTTAAACAAATATAGATTAGTTGGTGGCTTAAATTAAGGGCTGGTCAATGGGTCCATCTGGTCACTACCAGTTCTGAAGTGAAAATTAAATATGAAAAGCTTTAACAAACAATCATTAATTTGATACTCTAAGATAAAATTATCTGGAAGAGCTCAGATAATCTTTTACAGATAAGTAGTTGCATACTTGCTTCCTGTTCATATAGCTTAACTTCCAAGCTTATTAACTGAATCATTGCAGATGAACTTATATACTACAGTTCTAAGAATGTAGTATTGTTAGTTTCCCAAATGTCAGTATAATAGCAAGATGTTCCAAAGAAAGCTAAATTCCCTATTATAGAAAAATTTAAATGAATACCTTACAAGTTTAACCTTCATTAATATCCCTGTTATGACTAAAACAAAACAATGAGGAAATATTCATGGAAATATTAATACATGCATCAGTCCCAACATAATGAAATATTAAATATTTGGTCAACCTGTTTAGAATCTTAGACACTTAACAAGAATTTTGATAAACTAAAACTTTCGACAAAAATTCAACATGTAATAAATGTCTATGTGGAAACAGCTTCAAGAAAAGACCTTTTTTCAAGTTACATAAATATTAACACATTAAAACATGTTACCAGGAAGTGATTGGGACTTACATATCCACACAACACTGAGGCTTTACTGCACCTGCAGCATCAACGACAACATACTTATTTGGAGTAGTACACAAAACTGAAAGAAAAAGTCACAATGGTCATTAGTGTTTTAAAAAAAAATTGTTTCTACAAGTAAAAAATTAGTAGGGACTGTTAAAAGCCATCAAACAGACCTAGGAGACTCACCTTTGAACTTTAAGGCAAATTCATAGGGATTATATAGAGTCAACACTTGCTTATGTGTTGACTGGTCATCTGCATAAAATATCAGCTCCGTGGGAAACACAAAAACAGGAAGATTTCCTTCCACTAACTCTGGATGTCTTTTTTGTTGATGCATTGGCACTGAATCCCCCCTTGCTGTAGCTTCTGTTTTTACACTCGCGAATCTATTTTGGACTTTTCTTAAAGTTGGTTAAAAACACCAAAGCATTTTGGCAATCTAGAAAGAGAAGAACAGAAAAAGAAAACTGAATGATAAACGGTTTTCATGTGCTGTATCGCCACATTTAAACACGACTTTTGACTTTTCCTCTTGGCATACTTATATAGCTTTTACCAAACTGCAAATAAATGTATACGTGCTCCTTTCACATTCAAGATTTCAACCTATGATAAATAACATACTCGATTGAAGGAATAAAGGAGGCATTTTACCTCAAATTAATCACCTTTCAAAGAGGTGAGATCAATGAAACATTCTTTTTAAACCTCAGATTTAAAAAAAAACAACTAATTTTGAGAGCCAATCAATTCTTAAAGACTAAAAAATGTAAAACAAAGTAAGTTTCCATGATTTATGGGATAAAAACATGAGAATCATTTTTACATTCATTTCAACAATGCTTTAGTTAGCACCTTCTGGCAGCATGGGTGGGAGATTAATCTTTTTTCTACCAAAAACCAAGATAAACAAAACATGTCTGGAAGAAAAGCCAAATATCCAAACTTGCTTAACAGGCCATGGAGTTTTCTATGAAAAGTAAGTCAGTAAGTAGACCTCAGCATTCCAGTGGCACTGTGCCTCCCCTCCTACATCAAATACACAGGCTTCATAAGAGCTATTTTTTTCCAACTTCAAAGACCTTTTTGGATTCCTTCTGGGGTTCTTGAATATGTTCCAGATAGCTGTAACTGGCAGAAGTCTGACTGATAAGTACTGTTTCTGTATTTATTTCCTAATCGAATTTTAAGCAACAAAATTCTAATTTAGCTAGCACTGTGTGACTTACTTTTTAAAATAAAATATAAAAGCTAAAACATGCAATCACAGAAATTGTCTGATTTTCACCCTGTAGATCATAACTTTAAAGTAGGCCATAAAGCATTTAATACTTTGCATTCAGGTTCTCATACATTCAAAGAGAAATATAACAAATGATTAAATTGTTTGGGGCACATGTGCTCTGATTCTGATTGAAGCCTTTCCACTGTTTATCAAATATAATACTGTATAGTCATATATGCAAATGTTTCCTTTATTCCAACTGAATACCTATTTTAGGCCTAGAACTATGTCAGGAGTTGCACAGAGATACAGAGATGAATAATGCACAAGCCCTGTCCTCAAGAAACTCAAGTCTCATTGACAAAACAAAATGAATATCTAAGCTACTTCTAGTATAATGAATACTGTTGCATATGAAGTACTAGGGAATCAGAGGACTACCTGAATAATTTTACCCAGAAGAAAGGCCAGGAGATGGCATTTGAGGTAATCCTTAAAGAAAAGAAGGGTACACACTTCTGTGCTAGGGATTGGGGATATAGGTAGGGAGGGAGGGCATTCAGGCCTAGGGAAGAGCATATGTAAAGGTGCAGAAACGTGAAGGTAAGGAAGAACTCTGAAAAGGTCTTAATCCATAGGCTGTCCCAGATCATAATGCTACTTTATATCCATACACTTTATGGTATGCATACAGCTCATAACAGTGTTTTTTTTTTTACTGAGCTGAAAGGGCCTATAGACATTTTTATTTGTAATAATATTTAGCATTTGTATAATTCATAACAGATTATAAACTTTTCATTAATTATATACACTGAAGGAATTAATACATATAAATCTTTTAGCAGTTACTGTAGGCCAAACAATGTTCTAAGTGTTTGTTGTTGTTATTAAATTAGGAAGAGACACGACTAAGACAAAAAATGTCAGCAGGCCGCTTCCTTCCTAATAGTATTCTTTCCACTATACCAAACGTACTGTACATTTTAATAAAAGATTATTCTGAAAAGAATCTGATTAAATAATTATAATTTTAAGTTTTTATTTGCCATGAATTTCTTTTCCTAAGAGCCATACACACTTGTATTTGGATAATGTGCTCTCAGAAGTTTGGTATCTTATTTTTTTCAATAGAAAATAATAAACTCTATAATTACTTTCTCAGTAAGCTTGGCTATCAGGAATAGACCATCTAAATTTGGCATCACTGAATAATATTAACATCTCATTCTAAAACAAGATGAGAAGTTAACTTATGATAAAAGGTAGAATCTCTGATTTGTAGAAGCCAGTTTAATCAATAAATGTTAATAAAAGTGGGTATACATCTAGGAAAAAAAGTTGACTTTATCTCTCACTCCTTATAAAATTCCAAAACTTTATTAGGGTAAATTCCAAATGGATCAAAGATTTAAATGTACAGAAATAAAAAGATAAAACACTAGAAACCATGGGAAATCTATTTTTTATAATTTTAGGCTTTCTAACAACCAGAAACCAAAAACTATTGATAAATTCAACTATATAAAAATTCCTAAAATTCTGCATGGCAAAAAAACTTTTTAAGCAAAGCCAAAAGAATATTTTCAATCCATATTATAGGCAATGTCTAATTTCCCTACTATATAGAGAAGGCCTACAAATCATTACAAAAAAGACAACTCAATATAAAAATGAACAAACACTATACTATTTTATGGAAAAGGACAATTTTTTAGACTTACAAAAGGTTATATAACATCATTCACAATAAATATAGACTAAAGCTATACTGAAATAAATGCTTTTATTTGTTAAATTGGCAAAAATCAAAAAGTTTGGCAGCACAAGGTGGAGCAACAGCCATGTTCTTAACATTGCTGGCAGGGAGATAAATTGGCACATCCACTATATCTACCAAAATTAAATACACATTGTAACACAGGAACCTCAGGTCTGGAACTTGCTCCTGGGTTTGGATATTCTGGAAAAACCACCAGGAGGACCAGAGGGCTGAGAAATGCCATTTATTACTCACAAGGCAGGGAAGCTTCAGCAGCGGCTGCTTGGAGCTGCAGGAAAAAGCTGCAGCTGACCAAGAGCAAGCAGAGTTTTTTATACCCACAAGCAGAGGGAGGGTTAATCTTATTGAGGAAGCAGCCGCCTTCTCAGACGGATGGGAGCAAGGTGTGCTTCGGATGGGAGCAAGGTGTGCTGCCTGATTACAAGAGCAGATAATGTCTGTAGGAGCAGCAGAAAACGTCCTTAGGAGTGGGCGCTGCTGAAAGCTCTTTGTGCACTGTCTTCCTTGGCCCTACACTTCACCCCAACATAGTTCCTCCATCTCACATTCTTCACATCACCTCTTCCGGACAGGGGGTCCATGGATGATTGCAGCATTTGTATATTGCATCCATGTATCACAAATAAAGACTACATCCTAATACTAACAACAGTACACATAAGCCAAGCAATCCTGTTACCAGGCAATGGCCCCAATGGCTCAAGGAGGGCCACCAATTGGTTAAAGGCTTTGTTCCAAGTGCTGCAACACATGAGACTACAATTCCTGTTACAACTCCCACCAGTTTCTTGATCATCCCTCAATACTGAGGGAAGAGAGGCAACAACCGCTATGGCTGCCTTTTGCTAAAAAGAGGCAGAATTCAGGGGTTAGAGGAATAAAACTATCCTACATTCCAGTTAACGTATTGTTAGTTTTTGGTTTACTATGACTACAAAGCAACTTTCTACATGAGTCTATTTATTTGAGTCTCAACTTCCCCAGAGGTATTACTGTAGGTTTAGCAAGTTGTATTAGCCATTGTATAGATGCCTCCTATGTCTATGAAAACAAAAGGAAAATAAAGGTTAATAATCGGAGCAAATTATAAACCAGTTTCTGAGTTTGGAAGGCTGTCAGTAAAGATTTCTAGATATAAGGCTGGAAGTATCTTCTGCAACTTGAAATCTCCTTGATGATGTCCTCAGACATCAAGGCAAACTCTTTGTGTGGCCCAAATAGCACCAGTCTGAGATTGTTCAAACATAAGCTGTTCTGGCAATCTCTTTAATTTTATATTAAGTTGTCCATCTTTGGCTTCCATGGCTTGGAAAAAGCAATTATAGTTTTCAATAATTCCTAGTTAAAGGATGGAAAAAAAACATTACAAATTAGAAACACATTTGAAAATCCACAGAGAGATATTGAAGAAAACTAGAATAATTCAGGACCCTGTCCAATTTACAAGTAGAAAATAAAATAAAACTTAAAAGACAATGAATAGCATAAGAATCTAATGTTTACCTAGGTATATTTCAAAATTTTTAAGTTAATTTTTATTTTTCAGTTATAGTGGGCATACAATATTAGTTTCAGATATACAGCATTATTAGACATCTATATAACTCATAAAGTGATCACCCCAATAAATCTAGTGCCCCTCTGACACCATATATAGTTATATTATTGGCTATATTCCTTATGCTATACTTTATATCTCTAAGACTATTGTGTAATTACCAATTTGTACTTCTTAACCCTTTCCCCCCTTTTCACCAACACCCCAACGCTCTCCCATCTGGTAACCCTCAAAATGTTCTCTGAGTTTTTTTTTTTGTTCTTTAGATTCCACATATGTGTGCAATCATATGACATTTGTCTTCCTCTGACTTACTGCACCTAGCACAATACCCTCTAGGTCCTTCATGAAATATCTTTCTCCATCCCATTACTTTGTCTGTGTGTGCCTTTTATTCTGAAGTGAGTCTCTTTTGTAGGCAGTATATGTAAGGGTCTTGTTTTCTTATCTATTCAGCCACCTCATCTTTTGACTGGGACATTTAATTATTTTTCATTTGATGTACTTGCCAATGGATGTGTAGTTACTGTCATTCTTTATTTAGACTTTTGATACATATATATATATTTTTCCTTATTTTCCCCCCTCTCTGCCCGCCCCCTACTTTCACCCCTGACCAAGGGATGGTGCCATCTCCTTTTTTTTTTTAAGAACTGGATCTCTGAAAGTGAGTTATCTCCTCCCAAGCACTCGCAGCACGCAGCCAGGAGCCCAGCATCCCCGGGGTATGGTCCATGGCTCCACCTGGGGCACGAACCCAGGATCTTCTGCGTGTAAAGCAGACGTGCTAACCACGGCAGTATGGAGCCACCCCTATTTTTTCTTATTAAAAAAGTCCCTCCAGCGTTTCCTGTAATACTGGCTTGGTGGTGATGAACTCCTTTGGCTTTTTCTTGTCTAGGAAGCTCTTTATCTGTCCTTCAATTCCAACTGATAACTTTGCTGGGTAAAGCATTCTTGATTGTAGGTCCTGGGTTTTCATCACATTGGATATTTTGTGCCAAGCCATTCCAGCTTGTAAAGTTCTGTTGAGAAATGAGCTGCTAGTCTTATGGGAGCTCCCTTGTATATAATTAATTGTTTTTCTCTTGCTGCTTTTTAAGATTCTCTCTTTGAATTCAACCTTTGACATTTTAATGATGATGTGTCTTGGTGTGGGCCTCTTTGAGTTTCTCTTTCTTTAGACTCCCTGAGCTTCCTGGGGTTGTATGTATATTTACCCCACCAGGTTAGGGAAATTTTCTGTCATTATTTCTTTGAATAGGCTTTCCATTCCTTGCTCTCTTCTCCTCTGCTACCCCTACGATGTGAATGTTGTTATACTTGACAGTGCCTCACAGTCTTCTTAAACTACTCTCATTTCGGGGGGGATTCTTTTTTCTTGTTGCTGTTATGATTGGGTGTCCTCTGCTACTCTATCCCCTATGTCACTGATTCGATCCTCCATTTCCTCCACTCTTTTGATTCACTCTAACGTACTCTTTATCTCAGATATTGTATTGTTCATTTCTGACTGGCTCTTTTTTTGTTTTCCATCTCCATTTTTATGTTTTCTATTTCTTTGTAAAAGTTCTCATTGAGTCCATCTACTCTTCCCATAAGTTCTTTGAGCATCCTTACAACTAGTGTTTTTGAACTTTGCATCTTTGTATATTCCTTGTCTCCATTTTGGTAAATTCTTTTTCTGGAGCTTTGTGTTGTGTTCTTTCATGTGAGACATGCTTGTCTTCCCATTTTGTTTGCCTCCCTGTTTCTGTTTCTACGTAGGTAGGGCTCCTAAGTATTCCAGTCTTAGAGAAGCTTTGTATAGTAGGTGCACTGTGGAGACCCTTGGCACAGACCTGGGAGGAGTCTAGCTGCAGGCCAAGTTCAGCCATAGCCAGTGTACCTCCAGGGCCACCTGTTAAGAGTCACCAAGCAATCCATATATGGCTGCCACCTATGTGGGGCTTGAGGCTGCTTGGCAAGAGGTATAGGGCACGCTAAGACCAGATGCTGCTTCTTGGAGTTTTGTGAGCCTGTGAGAGATTTTTATGAAAGTCTACAGCAGGAGCCAAGACAGCTGTATAGAATAAATCACTGGAAGTGGCTTGGGTGGGCCCACAAGTGGGGAGCAGCAGAGTCTCAGGGAATTCCCTAGGTGAAGTGACCTGTGTTATCCAGGTCTACAGCACCTGCATCTGCAGCCTGGGTGTGGGGAGGACTCAACAAAGGAATAATGGCTTCTGCCTACACCTCTATCTGGGAGCAAGTCACCCGTCTAGTGCTTACTCTGAAGCCTGACAACTCAGTGCCTCCCCATATGTCCCTGGTGTCCCTCGAGCAGCTGCCCCAGTGCTGGAGCTCAGAGTGAGTGAGTCCATCAGCAAGTAAGGCCAGGTGTGGGCCCTCTAAGAGGAATGTCTGTGACTCCTCAGTCCTCCATTTTACTCAGCCGCAACCTCTGCTGGTTTTCAGTCAGAGATTGTGGGAACTCCTCTTCCTAGCACTGGAACCCTGGGCTGGAGAGCCCAGTGTGTGGCTAGAACCCCTTGCTCCTCAGGTGGGAGAGGTGACTCTGCAGCCAAGATAGCCCTCCTGATTCTCGATCGCCATACGCAGTTGTGAGACCCAGCTATTTCAAGTCTCCACCCCTCCTACTGTTTTGAGGTGACCTGTTATTTGAGGTGACTTAGTTGTTAGGCTTCTGTTCAACCAGACCTCTGGTGAATCCATATATTGGTTCCTCTGTAGTTTTGTTATAATTTTGGTGTGGTCACTAGAGGAGGTGTGAACAGCCACTACCTTCTAACACCATCTTGAATCTCCCTATATTTCAATTTTTATCAAGACATGTTTTTTTCTCTCCTCTCCAGCTACCCCCTATATTTAGCAAAGATAGCCAAATTAAGATTCATTAATTTGAAAAATAAGTCATTTCAATAAACTTGGCCTAATCATTTGCATAATCCCAGCAATTTTAATTAACCAGATAGGCATTTTTAATTCTGCTTTGCTGGAATTTTACAAGGAATCTTCAGATTGATCTTAAAAAGCCTCGTAAGGCCAAAAAAGCCAACGTAAGGACTTGCCCTCAGAAGATGCCTGCAATACCTATAGGTTTCAGGTGAGTCCCTCTCTTCTTGAGATCTCCAAAATATCTTGAGATTCTTGCACCTGCCAAGAAGTGACATTCTTTACTCAAATAGGAAGACTGCTGGGAACCAGGAGAGCCAGGCACCAGGCCAATATTCTCAAAGGCTTTTATTGGTTTCCATAAGTCAATCTTAATTCCTTAAAGTTGTTTGGTCATATCTGAGTCTCTGCATTTCTCTCAAATATGACATTCCAGTAAAAGGCTTGCTAATAAAAATTAGTTTCCAATCATGTCCTGTTATAAAGAGAACAGATTCTTATTGAACTTATACAAATAATCACATTGTCGTGAAAGTAAGAATACTTACTCACTAAAAGTCTTTGGATTCTGGAGGGGTAAGTAGGAAGGAAAAGAAACACTCCAATTGTGCACAATTATTAGCAAAACCTAGTTCTTACTATTGTGGAGATTCAATTAAGACAACATAGAACACGGAAAATGATTTTGATAAAAAAAATTTTTTAAATTTTGTTTTCTTCAGGCAGGAAAACCTTTTTCATAATATCAGTAGCAGCATAATAGTCCAAGAGACTATCTTATTTAGTAGAGGGAGAAAAACACAACTCTAATTAGCCTGCTTTTAACATTTAAATTTATTTCCAATCTTATTTAGCTTAACCATATCTAAAGTTTCCTCTTACAAGATTTCACAGACCTTCTGCAACTTTCTTCATCTCTTCAGTTTGCCTCTTCTTACTCCATTAAAAAATAACCAACTTCAGGACAAACTACTTTCCTTTTATCTCATTTAAAATACACCTCTATACCTTATACTTTCTGTTACTAAACATATACAGTTCTCTTTCAATTGTAATACGAATTCTTAACTCTAAGAGACCTCAATTTTTAATGGCAGTTAGAAAGTAAACAATTAACAACCTTTAGATTGTGAAATTTATGAATATATTTTGTAACCTTTAGAAGTATTTCATTTGCCCTTGGACAGTTTTACAGAGGCTGGGAAGATGTGGGGGCAAAGTATGGCTTGCTGTAAGTCGAAAGAGAGTCAGAGGTTAGTATGACATCATCAATATACTGGTACAGTTGTAAGGTAGAGGGTTTATCCCATCCAGTCAAATCCTCAGCCACAAAACCGTGGCTATGGAGATACCCCATCAGTAGGACAGTGAAGGCCCATTGCTGTCCTCCCCAGGTAAAGGCGAATTGATCTTGACTGTGTAAATATTTTGGACATATCCTGGCCCCATAAAAAGTCATCCAGGCAAGAAGCTGAGGATTGAGAGTGTCCTCCACTTGAGGTCCATTCAAAGGTACATACAGGTGCCAGCCTGTCAAGCAGGGGTTGGAATTTCTGCTTCAGTTTAAGCTGCTGCCATGGAACTACCAGTACTGTATTGGGTTGCTTATCAATCTTTTTTGGGTCAGCCCTGGCCTTTATCAGATCCATCCAGAGTTGCCTTCCGGTCACCTTTACCGGGCAATCCTTACTTTCTGCCTACACACCCAATTGACTCTCTCTTTCCCTTGGACCCATCAGGCCCCTTGTTTCGGCTTGGCCAGTTCAACTTTGTCCAAACTGGGAACAACCTGTGCTGCCACCTAGATTGTCCTCCCCACTAGGGTGGACAGAATGGGCACCAATGTACCATAATAGGCTGGCAGGGTAATCTGGATGATGCAGTCCTGCATACCTGCAGTAAATGGCACCACATCAAAGCCCTCAAATGGTTTGATGTAAATAGCATGCCTCATTCCTATCTCTCTAAGGAACATTTACAGTTCTGACGTGGATATCTAGCACAGCTGGGCCATCGGCAAATTGCCTTCATTTGGACAAGCCCCATGGCAACCCGCCATGAGCCAATTCAACAGAGATGCATTTTCTGCATATTGGATTGCCCCATATGTGTTGGTGCAAAGAGAGTGGGTGGTGACAGAGGCCATATGGGTTAATTCCTCCACAGACAATATTATGCTGTCCACGCCTATGTCCCAGAGGCAGAGTAGCCACCCTGCAATGGACTCTGATCCTTTTGGGTTCTGATCTTTTCTGGTGGAACTTGGCAGCCAGCTCTACCAAGCTGTATATGGCTGGGTGGAGGTGTATAGATGTTTAAGGGGAGGAGGTAGGTTCCTTGAATCTTGCTGCTAAGGGCATTTCTGTTGTCTTTAGTTTCTAAACAATTACCGTGCAGGCCCAAAACACACACGTAGCTTCCTCTGGGAGGGACAGCTCTATTTCCTCATCTGACTCAGACTTTCTATTGTGAGATCCCACTTACGGGGGTTCCATTCAAACTGTGTAATTACTGCCCATATGCGAGCTCTTGTTAGCTTTCGCCCTTAAACCTTCGCAAAGCAGCAGGCTAGGTCCTGCTGTATTCACTAGTCTATTCTGTTGTCCAAGAATATCCTTGCTATTGACCTATGTGACTCACAGATCTCCTTCTAGCCTTACTTCCTCCTCCACATTCTTCACCCTTTCCTCAGCCTGCAACTGTTTAGTGGTAGCCTCATGCAGCGCCTGCACAAGGGGCCAGCCCACTATGGCTGCTACGGCCCACAGCTCTTTCTTTTTAAATATAATTTCCCTACTTTCAGTAAAACCTGTAAGAGGCCCATAGGTGTGTTGGGGGTGTCCTCCCATTCCTTTGTGGGCTCCAAGAATCTAAAAGGCTTGCCATCTCAAACAAATGGACCTAGAGGCCCAGTCCGGGATTCCACCTGGCAGACTCTCACCAGGCATGCTCTCCCCTTCATTTGAGGTCATCTTAACCAAGGTACTATGGAATACCCTGCCAGCTATGCCAATTGTAACACAGGAGCTCCATGCCTGGAACTTGCAGGCATGGGTTTAGATATTCCAGAAAAACCACCAGGACCAGAGGGGTGAGAAATGCCACTTATTACTCATGAGGCAGAGAAGTTTCAGCAGCAGCTGGTCAGAGCTGCAGGAAAAGCTGCTGCTGACCAAGAGCAAGCAGAGTTTTTTAATGCATACAAGCAGAGGGAGGGGTAATCTCACTAGGGGAGCAGCCACCTTCTCAGATGGATGGGAGCAAGGTGTGCTGCTTGATTACAGGAGCAGATAATGTCCATGGGAGCAGCAGGAAATGTCCTTAGGAGTGAGCGCTGCTGAAAGCTCTTTGTGCACTGCCTTCCTTGGCCTCTGGCCAGGCAGCTATCAGTCTTCTGAGTATGTGGAGGGGCTGTGTTCTGAGTTAACCCTATACACACACACCCTCAGATCTAGATATTCTACTTCTAGGAATTTACCCTGTATAAATATTCTCCTTGTGTAAAATCATGTATGTGAAATGTGTTTTTATTTTTTATTTTTTGCTTTTTTTTCAGCACTGAAGATTAAATAATTCATGTGAAGCACATAGAATGGAGCTTGGCAATCAATAAGAGCTAGCTGTTGTTGTCAACAGCAAGATTGGAAACAGCCCAACTGTCCATTAATAGTCGATTCATTAAATAAAGTATAATACAGCCATCCATTGGGAAACCAAGTATCAGTTTAGAAGAAAGAGGAAGCTCTCTGTGTAGTGTAGATTTGGACTGATCTTCAAGTGTAGCATTAAGTGAGAAAAGCAAGGTGCAATGCAGAGTGTAGAGTATGCTGCTATTTGTGTGGAAAATGGAGATAAAAGAATACATAAACCTATTTTTGTGCATATGTGTAAAATATCTCTGGAAGGATAGCCTGGGCTGCCCCTGGAAAGAAAATCTGAGTGGCCGGGGACAGGGGTGGGAGGAGAGTTTCCTCTGAATACACTTTTGTAGGTTTTGAATTCTGAACCCCATAAATACCTATTTAAAAGTTTTTTAAAGGTCAAATTAAACAACAACCCATTAAAGCCTAATTTGGAAAAGGTACCAGTTGTGAAATACAATAAGGAATTTAGAAACAATGTGTAAAAAATCCGTTAATTGCATTTTCCAATTTATGATCCTTTGATAACATTAAAAACCTTAAAACTATGTGTAAAATAGAATAATTTCAGTTATCTAAAATAATTTTACATGCAACAGAAACTCATTATAATAAACAAAGGCTTATTTAAGATAACTGGCAAATAGGAAAATGTAAAATTTTTTGTTATAAAGGAGTACGAGATGATTTGTAAATCTGACTAGAAGTCAAAATTAACCACACAGAACAAGTGCTAAACTCTTGGTTCTAACTCTAAGGAGAAAACTGGTTGTCACAGGTCAGAGCAGAAATTTTACTACCTTTAAGCTTTCTCTTTACAAGTTGAATATGTACACATTTTCCTATGAATTGTGAATAGGCTGACTACTCCTGATCACCATAAGTGTTTAATCATTTATGAGCAGTTTATTATCCCTGTTCCCATCTCTCACTTATCTTGGCTAAGATATAAGTGGCCTCCTAAACTTCAACCAGTGGAAATTAGGGAGGAATAAGCACCAGGTCACCAGAGCAATACTGGAGACTGCCAAGAAACCTAATGAAAATAACATGTGCCTTTAATTGATGTTTTTCCAGATACTAACACTTTCTCCTTGCTCCAGTCCATATTGCAAAATGATAAGGTGCGAAAATTCTGAGGACAGATTATATACTAAGCCAATAAAACTTTATAGCAAACTGGATTGTAAGGCTGCTTTCCAAAAGTCAAGCATACACAAGTCAAAGAATATTAGTTCCCGACCCTTATCATTTTACTGCTGAGGAAATCATGCCCAGGGTGGTTAAGGGACTTACCAGGGTATTGGTGGCAGGACTCTGGTCTTCGGACTCACATTTCCCTATACAGTCATCATCTCCTCTGTGTTCAATTCAAAAGTCCTGCCTTCCTTGAGTGACGTCAGAAGCATGGTGGAGTGAGGGATGTCCCCGGATCTCTCCCCTTGAAATAACAACAAGCTCAACATCTAAAACTCAACAAATAACACCCAACCTGAACACAAACATGTCTGAGTGACTGATCTGTGCATAAGAGTTTCCAGAGGTCAGAACCATGGGAGTCTGGAGGGTAGATTGAAAGGAATGAAGAAGCTGCCTCATGCATCCAGAGCTCCCTGCAAGAGGAAGGGGAGGGGAAATTTTGAGGCAGGTTACCTGAACAGCCTTGCTTGAGGGATCAGCAAGTTCTACGCATCAGTGCCCAAGGATCAGGGCAGAAAGTGGAGCGGTAACTAAGTGTGGAGGGGCAGCTGTGTCTTAGCAGCCGCCACTGTGAAGCAAGAGGCTAAGACACAGACACTAATAACAACCCCCACCCACCAACCCAGAGCACACCCTCCCTCCACCCAATATCCTTTCAGACTTAGTACCATGAAGCCCCAATGGAATCTGAACAAATGGTACCAAAACAAAACCCACTATCAGTACCCTGGGAGCAAGGGTAGCCAATCGTGACTTGAATATTTGATATACCAGAGAGAGAAAAAGCATTATTAGCCTCAAAGCAGAAATCCAAGAGGCTTGGATGCCACCTACTGGAAATCAAAAGAAAAACACCTTATCAACAGGCTAAAGAGAGACCTCTATATAATAAATCTTCTTTCTGGAAAAAAAAAAAAGCAGAATACACTCCCTTTAATGCCCAGCCAGAGAAATAGCCATCAAATACCATGAACAACCAGGATGACAGAGCATCTCAGAAAGAAAGAAAAATCTCCAGAAAATAAGCTTAAAGACATAGAAATATGCAATTTAAAGGCCAGAGAATTCAGGATTGCACTTCTGAAAAAACTAAATGAGAGGCAAAATAATTCAGATAAACAATTCCAAAAAATAAGAAAAATATAGGTCAGCAAAATGAGTTTTTTTTAGAAAGAAAACTAAAACCCTAATAAAGAACCAAATATAACTTCTGGAGATGAAGAACACACTAAAAGACATGAAGAGTAAAATAGTAACATTAGGAAATACAGCTGACCAGATGGAGGAAAGAATCAGTGATACTGAAGACAGAAATCTAGAAATAACTTAGAAGAAAAAGAGACTAGAGAATGAAAAATAATGAAAGAGAAATAACGAAAAATAGCTGACACCACCAGGAAAGGCAACAGAAGAAGAGAAGAAGGGATCAGAGAGTATATCCAGACAAATAATTGATGAGAATTTCCCAAATCTAAGGAATGAGCTGGAGCTTCGAATTCAAGAAGATAACAGAACACCCAATTATCTTAACCCAAAAAGGCTTTCTCCAAGACACATTATATTAAAATTATCAAAAATTAAAGACAAAGAAAGAATTCTCAAGGCAGCCAGGAGAAAGAAGACATATCCTATAAAAGAAAACCCATTAGATTATCTTTGGACTTCTCAGCACAAACCTTACAAGCATGAAAAGAATGGAACCAAATATTCAAACTATTAAATGAAAGGAATTATCAGCCAAGAGTAATGCATCCAGCAAAGATCTCCTTTACATATGGAGGAGAAATAAAGACCTTTCCAGACATACAAAACTTGAGGGGATTCTCCACTATGAAGCCTGCATTACAGGAAATAATGAAAGGGGTCAGCCTACCTGAAACAAAATGACAAAAAAATACATAACTATGAGTAAGAAGACTAGCAGGCAGACAGAAGCAGGATAGGTCAACTCTTATTAAGAACAGGGTGTTATAAGCTTAAACTATAAGAATAGAATTGCTATTCCAAGTTACAAATGAATGTTCAACATACATAGGGACAATCTGAGACAACAATAACAGAAACTAAGGAATCAAAGACCCAAATTCACAAAGGGGAATTGATATAAGGCACATGAAAAAGAAAATGGAATACTATGTATGTATGTGTGTGTGTGTATGTGTGTATATATATAAAACTATCCTTTACATTTCATAATGGTAATCACACAAGAAAGATTCAGAACTGATGTACCTAACATAAAACAAGAAGGACCAGAGGGAAAATCCACAAAACCCAACCAGAAAAACAAAAAAAAAAAACCCAGAAACATAAGGACAAGGAAGCAATGGAAACACTGAGCTACCAGAAAGCAAAAGATAAAATGGCTATAAGAAGACCTCATATTTCAATAATCACCATAAATGTAAATGGACTGAACTCAACAATAAAAAGACACAGAGTTGCAGACTGGATCAAAAAAACAAAACCCAACCATCTGCTGCCTCCAGGAGAAACATCTCACCTCCAAAGACAATTATAGACTCAAAGTGAAAGGTGGGAAATGAAATTTCAAGCAAATGGCATTCAGAGAAAAGCAGGAGTAGCAGTACTAATATCAGATGAAATAAACTTCAAAATAAAAAAGGTAAATAAAAATACTGAGGGACACTTCATAATGATAAAAGGAATCATACAGTGAGAAATCATAACATATTAATATCTATGCTTCCAATCAAG
Source organism: Macroglossus sobrinus (assembly GCA_004027375.1). Taxonomy (NCBI): domain Eukaryota; kingdom Metazoa; phylum Chordata; class Mammalia; order Chiroptera; family Pteropodidae; genus Macroglossus; species Macroglossus sobrinus. The sequence continues at coordinate 133,877 of PVKZ01003240.1, forward strand.
GAGCCCCAAAATATATAAAGTAATTACTAACAGAGCTAAAGAGAGAAACAGACCAAAACACTATTGTAGTAAGGGATCAAAATACCCCACTGTCGGAATATGGACAGATCATCCAAACAGAAAATCAGTAAGGAAATAACATCTTTAAATGAAACATCAGACCAACTGGACATAATTGACATTTACAGAGCCTTCTATCCCAAAATAGCTGCTTATACATTCTTCTATAGGGCACACGGAATATTATCAAGGCTTGACTACATACGGGAACACAGAGATAGTCTCAACAAATATAAGAAGTTTGAAATCATACCCACCATGTTCTCTGATCATGATGCTTTGAAGCTGGAAATCAACTGTAAAAAGAAAGCAGGAAGAACCACAAACACATGAAGATTAAACAACATGCTACTAAAGAATGACTGGATCAGAAAAGAAATAAAAAGAGAGATCAAGAGATACATAGAAATGAATGACAATGATAGTATGACATATCAAAATTTTAGAGACATGGCATGGCAAAAGTGGTAATAAGTGGAAATTTCATATCATTACAGGCCTATCTCAAAAAAACAAGAACGAGCCCAAATAAACAACCTAACATTTCATCTTAAAAAGTACTAGAAAAGAAGAGCAAATGAAACCTAAAATCAGCAGAAGGAAGGAAAAATCAAAAGTAGGGTAGATTTAAATGAAATTGAGAACAAAAAGACAATAAAAAATAAATAGAATGAAGTGCCGGTTCTTTGAGATTAATAAAACTGACAAACCCCTGGCTACACTCACTACAGAAAAAAGAGAAAGGGCACAAATAAAATCAGGGATGAAAGAGAAGAAATTATGACAGACACTGTAGAAATACAAAGGATCATACAAGAATATTATGACAAAGTATATAACCTCAAATTTTATAACCTAGAAGAAATGGACAAGTTCTTAGAAAGTTACAATCTTCCTAGATTGAATCAAAAAGAACTAGAAAATCTAAATAGACCAATCAGCAGTATGGAAATTGAAACAGTCATCAATAACCTATCAAAAAAGTAAAAGTCCAACACCAGATGGTTTCACCAGTGAATTCTACCAAACATTCAAAGGAGATTTAATACCTATTCTTCTCAAATTCTTTCCAAAAATCGAAGTGGTAGCAATTTTGCCTAACTCATTTTCTAAGACCAATATTACCCTGATACTAAAACCTGGTAAAGATAACACAAAAAAGAAAACTACACCCAATATCTCTCAAGAACACAGGTGCAAAAATCCTAAATGAGATACTAGTGAACTGAATACAGCAACATATTTAAAAGATTGTATACCATGATCAAGTTGCCTTCATCCCAGGGGCAAAGACAAGATTTAATATACACAAATAGATTAATGTGATACACCCACATAAACAAAATAAAGAATAAGAATCATATGAACATATCAATAATGCAGAAAAAGGCTTTGACAAGATACAGTATCCATTTATGATCAAAACATTTAATGAATCAGTATAGAAGGAAAGTACCTTAACATAATAAAGGCCATATATGACAAACCCTTTCACCATTATTCTTAATGGTGAAAAACTAAAATCTTCCAAGATCAGGAACAAGACAATGCTGTCTGCTATCACCGCTGTTATTCAATATAATATTGAAGGTCCTAGCTAGTACAATCAGGCAAGAGAAAGAAATAAAAGGCATTCAAATAGGAAATGAAGAAGTCAAACTGTCACAATTTGCAAATGACGTGATTCTCTATATAGAAAACCCTAGACTCCACAAGAACCCTAGAAATAATAAATACAGGATTTTCAGGATACAAAATCAATGTTCAAAAATCCATAGCGTCTACAGCCATGCTACCCTGAACAAGCCCAATCCTGTCTGATCTCAGAAGCTAAGCGGGGTCTGGACTGGTTAGTACCTGGATGGGAGACCACCTAAGAAGACCAGGTGCTGTAGGCATAAAAAGTAAAAAATAAATAAGGAATTGTAAACTGACAAGTTCCTTGCAATCTGTGAGGTCAACCAAGGGTTGCCTTGCCTAAAAATAAAAAATAAAAAGTAAATTCCTTTTGTAATTGCAATAAAAAGAATAAAATATCTAGGATTAAACCTAATGAAATATGTGAAGGACCTATATAATAAAAACTATAAGACTCTACTTTTAAAAAAAATTGAAAAAGCACAAAGAAATAGAAAGATATTCTGTGTCCTTGGATTGGAAGAATCAACATAGTTAAAATGACCTTAATACCTAAAGCATTATACAGATTCAATGCAAACCCCATCAAAATCCTATCAGCATTTTTAAAGACATAGAATAAAAAATCATCAGATTGGTATGAAGCACAAAAGACCCCTGAATCATCAAAGCTATCCTGAGAAAAAATAACAAGGCTAGAGGCATCACTCTGTCTGACTTCAAATTATTCTACAAGGCGACAATAATCAAAATGGCATGGTATTGGCAGAAAAACAGACACACAGACAAGTGGAACATAATTGAGAGTCCAGAATTACACCCCCATTTATACAGGCAAATAATTTTTGACAAAGGAGCCAAAAACATACAACGGAGAAAGGAAAGCTTCTGCAATAAATGGTGCAGGGATAACTGGAAAGCCACCTGCAAAAGAATGAAACTAGACTGTTGTCTATCACCACACACCAAAATTAACTCAAAATGGATTAAGGACCTGAATATAAGACCCGTAACTAAATTGCTTAGAAGAAAATATAGATACTAAATTTATGGACCTGGGACTTAAAGAGGATTTTATAAATTTTACCCCAAAGGAAGTAAAAGCAAAAATAAATGAATGGGACTATATCAAACTAAAAAGCTTCTGTAGAACAAAAGAAATCATCAACAAGGCAAAGAGACAACCACATGAATGGTAAAATATATTTGCAAGCAGCCTTGGATAAGGATCTAATACCCAAAATATACAAAGAACTCATACAACTCAATAGCAAAAGAAAAACAAACAATCTATTTAAATAATGGGCAAAGGACCTGAACAGACACTTCTCCCAAGAAGACATACAAATGGCCAACAAACATGTGAAAGGATGCTTAACTTCACTAGCTATTAGGAAAATGCAAATCATAATCACAATGACATACCATCTCATACCTGTTAGTATGGCTGTTATCAACAGGACATATAATAACAAGTTTGGAGAACATGTGGAGTAAAAGGAACCCTCATACACTGCTGGTGGGACTGCAAATTTGTACAGCCACTATGGAAAACAGTATGGAGTTTCCTCAAAAAAAGTAAGAATTGATCTACCATATGATCCAGCAATCCCTCTACTGGATATTTACCCAAAAAACTTGAAAACATTTATCTGAAAAGATACATGCAGCCCAATGATCATAGCAGCATTATTCACAGTGTCCGGGACATGGAAGCAACTGAAGTGTCCTACGATAGATGATTAGATAAAGAAGCTGTGGTACATATGTACAATGGAATTTACTCAGCCATAAGAAGAGATGAAATACTGCCACTTGTGACAACAGATAGACCTTGAGATAATCATACTAAGCAAAATAAGCCAGACAGAAAAAGTTGAAAACCAGATGATATCACTTATATGTGGGATATAAACCTAAAAGCAACAAATGAGCAGGACAAACAGAGACTGATGGACATGGGCAACAGACTAGTGGTTACCAGAGGGGAGAGGCAAGGAGGGAGGTAGACGGAATAAAGTGGGTCAAATGTATGGTGACAGAAAGAAGTCTAACTATGGGCGGTGAACACACAATGCAATGTATAAACGAGTTACTGCTGAATTGTACACTTGAAACTTACTGGATTTTGTTAATCAATGTCAGCCCAATAAAAAATAAAAAATAAAAATAAAATGTCCTGCTTCCCTGATGCTGACTGCCACACATGCTCTCATCTCTCAAAAATTTCTCTGCTTTCCTAGGAAGTACTCAAAGGATAATCCAAAATTCAAGTCTTGATACATGAGTTTTTCAGTTTTATAAAGAAAAAATTGAGATACAAATCCACTTACCAAGTTGCATATAGTTTATTTTCCTGATTATGAAAAAATAACTATAGCTGTTAGTAACTATTCATTAGGGCATTAACAACCAAGGTTTATCTTATTCTTCCTCTCTGGACCCCAAGATTTTCCTCATTCTTCAAAGCCTAGCTCAGCCCCTCCTCCACCTTGAAGCTTTCCTCTACTACCCTGATCTACATGGATCTCACTAATTTTATTTTTTAATGTACTTTCTGTATGGACTAACTACTTTGACATTTGTGTGTATTAATTTTGACTCCCCAGACTTTGATCATAATGCCATAGTTTTCCTGTGGGTTTTTTCTCCTTTTTGTATCCTTCACAGATCCAAGCTCAGTTTTAGGTACTTAGTAGATACTGAGCTTATCATTTAACCTACAAGTGTTTACTAATAATTGTCTCCATTAAGAAACACTGCCCTTCCCCATAGAAGCAAAGGGACCCAATTAGAGGAACAATAAATCTATGGTGGCTACTTGCCATGGGTTAGGGTAACAGGAGAACATACAATAGCATTCCCAGCTGCCTCTCCTGCCTCCTTTCTTCCCTATCTTCCTCCCATCTCCTCTGGCTCCTCAGTGCCCAAGTGGGCCATCAGTGTTTAGAAATCCAAGTCCCCAACATACCCCCATACCCATGACCTTAATAGGGAGACACTACAACCAGGAGCTGGTGCTACAGAAAACTACCTTGTCTTCCTTGTCCTTTTTCTCCATACTAAAGGAACAGAAATGCAATCCTGAAATTTGAAAGAAAACCTTATGTGTGTACACCACCTTGTGACCAGTTTGCAAACTACTCTTCCACCAAAAAAAAAAAAGCCTAAACACACTAAAATCCTCACACCCACCTTCTACCATCAGTCCAGGGAAACTAGTAGCCCAAAGTGTGATTCTTTTCTGCTTCCCTCACTTTGGATTGACCAGAGAAAGGAAAAGATGAGACTCTGAGGTAAACAGGGGAGTTTCAATGTCTTCTACCACCACGTATTCTAAACTTGGAGACTGTTAAAAACCACTTTAAAAGCACATTGTCATTTGCACACACACCTTTTCATGAGGAGACTGCAAGAAAAATCAAATGAAGTAAGAGAAACTTGGGTATCTTTGTACTGAAGTGGTTCAAAGTTTGGAACAGTTAATGATTCAAAGTACAGACTTCACCAGAAACTAGTGACCTATTTGCTTGACTTCAGAGCACCAGCCATTTACTACCTGTCTGGGGCTCTATAGTGTTTACTACGTTTGAGTTCCTAGCTCCACCTTCAGGCCAGCTCCCTGTTATCTGAGCACAGGGGCTATCTCCTTCCTCCATACTTGGTGGAGTCCTTGCCAATGGCCAAGCAAATATGAAATAGTTAAGAGCTTACATTTTTGGTTTTACTCTCACTGCTATTAAAACCTCTCTTTCCTTACCATTTTATAAACTCAGTCTCTCCCTCCTTGAATTTCCAGTATTGTCTATTAGAATTTTTAATGGCTGATATATTCCTAAAGTCAACTCTTTCACAAGCAATGTTACAATGTTGACTTTATATTTTTAAACAGTTCAATGCTTAATATCAGGCAGTTTTGTTTTTATACATTTTCTAGGTTTTTTGGTATAATTAGATATCTTACTAATGGGACTGACTGTTATAAATGATATGTAGTGACAGGCTATTACATATTCAAGATGTAAAAGGTGAATAGTAAATGCTTTAAGCATTAAAAAAAGTATGCACTCCAGCAGTCTTTTTTAAAACATTTAAAAATATTTTTACTTTATTATTAAAGTATACAGTACATTAGTTACACATTTATATAGTTTACAAAATGATCCCCCTAATTGCTCTTTCTCTCCTCTGGCTCTCCACCTAGCCATTACATTAATGCTAACTGCATTGTCTATGCTGTGTTCACCATCCCTGTGACCATCTATCAACAACTAATTTGTACTTCTTCAACCCTTCATCCTATTCTCCCAGCCTCCCAACGTCCCTTCCTCTCTGATCGTCACCAGATTGTCCTCTATATTTGTGTGTCTGTTTTTGATTAGTTTGTTCTTTTTGTTCCTTAGATTCCGCATATAAGTGAAATTATACGGTATTTATCTTTCTCTAATTTATTTCACTCAGCATAATAACCTCTAGGGCCATCCATGTCATTGCAAACAGTAGAATTTCATTTTTTAATGGCTGAGTAATGTTCCATTGTATATATGAACCATAACTTCTTTATCCAATCATCTGTTGATGGGCATTTAGGTTGCTTCTGTATCTTGGCTATTGTAAATTGTGCTGCCATGAACACAAGAGTGCATAGATCTTTACGAATTATTGTTTTGGTTTTCTTTGGAAGTATAATTGCTGGGTCAAAAGTTAGAGCCACTTTTAATTTTTTGAGAAACCTCCAGACTGTTTTCCATAGTGGTTGTACAAATTTGCAATCCCACCAACAGTGTATGAGGGTTCCCTTTTCTCCACATCCTCACAATACTTGTTCTTTGATTCATTGATGATAGCCATTCTGACAGGTGTGAGGTGATATTTCATTGTGGTTTTAATTTACATTTCTTTTAAGCTAGTTATTTCAAACCGTTGTTTTATAATATCCCAATATGTCTTCAGTTATTTCAAGATGTGCAATTCTTAAAGTAGAATCCATATTAATTATATGAAATATATATGTTGCTAAATATTGCATTCTCAGAAGTTTTAGGATCACAAATTCAACAAACATTCACTGAGCCCTTATTATATACTAGGTACTGTGCTAAGGAATATGGAGAAAAGATGAAAACATTGTCTCAGCTATCCAAAAACTCCACCTAGCAGGAAAAAGATACACATGTAGTTATGATATGATGAGGCAAGTGTTAAATTGCTAGTAGATACAAAATGCTCTGGGAGCATAAAAAAGTGAGGTCTCCCTTAAATAGGAGCTTTCAGTAGGAGTCGAGGGGTGGGGTGAATTCCAGGAAGAATATATATGTAGAGGCATGAAAGGGACTCTTAAAATGAGCTTTGGCATTCCATATGATTTAAAAAAACAGCATGTATGAGGGAGTGGCAAGAGACAAGGTTGGAAAGGTAAGCTGGAGGCAGATAGTGATAAATCTTATAAGCCAAGTTTGGGGGTTTAGACTCAATTCTGGATGCCAATGTTTCTCCGTAAGTGGTACTGGACCAGCAGGACCAGCTTCACCCAGGAACTTGTTAGAAATGCAAATTCTTGGGTCCCACCTTAGATATACTGAATCAGAAATTCTGGGGTTGGGACTCTCTAGATGATTCCGATGAATATTACACTTTGAAAACCATGGTTTCAGAAAAATGGTAAATCTCTGAAGTATTTTAAGCAGGAAATTGACCAGCTAAGATCTGAAGTAGGAAACCAGCTGACATTGACCAGTCAAGCAGAGGACCTGGCTCCAGAGTAGTTATAGTGAAAAAAAAATAACTGTTGAATGACTGTGGCATAGAGAGATGCTGAGGGCCTAGACTAAGGCAGTATGAATGGAGAGAAAACATTTTTGAAATGTTTTGCAGGTGGCCCAGGTTCAATCAGGTGACTAAACTATGTCAATACAAAGGTGTGACTGAAATAGTTTTTACATAAAAGCACACTGTACTTTTGTTGAATGTAGCAACCGCTAGATGTTCTAAGAAAGAAATGATCCACATTTATAGACCCTATAATAATGCAAAGTCAAGAGCAATTTCTATATGTTCCCATAGTAACAAGAGCAAAGGACGTCCTGGCTTATACATGAGTCTTCTGATATGCTTGGCACTTCTACTTCTCACTGTAAATTAGTAAACTGGCATTTACATATTAACACAGAAATATTTTATGAGTTTGGAGTGTGAATAAATTCCCGAGATCAATGGATAATTCCTGGATGAGCTGGCAAAATTAAATTCAAATCCTGAAAAGCTAAAAAAAAAAGACATTGGTTCTGGTGATCTAACCAAGGTACTGCCAAGGTGAGACCCTGCTAGAGCCACTTTTTTTTCTAACTTGCGTGAAGCTCAAGTGGAACTGTTGTTCCTAATTGTGGAGGCAGGATTTAGCTGAGGCAATCTTCAGTTTCCCGATGGAGAGAATGTGGCGGGTGGTAGGGAGAGGGAGAGGGAGAGAGGGAGGCTGAGAGAGAGGTTTACAGGTCAACCTATACAGCTAATTTACCAGTGAGAATTTCGCAGAGTGAAATTTCTATTTCTGTTAGGACTCTAGATACCTCTCGTTACTGCACATTTTTTTAGTTGATACCATTATCTTGGCTTATTTGTCCAACTTATTTTGGCCAAGAATAGTTTCTAATCAAAAACCACAATTTTAGGGAATTTGAGAACTATAAAAGACCCTGGAGATTAAAACAAAACTTTCATATTACAGATGAGGAAAGGAAGGGCCTCAAAGAGTAAATCACTTAATCTGTTTACTGTAGGGCAAAATTCTCCAGAATACTAGAAGGTGGCAAAACAAGATTAAGAGCAACACGAATAATCTGCTCCTTTAAATTTTAGACAAGATTTTTAATTCCTCTATTTTCCATCTTAAACTTTTTTAAAAACAGAAAACGAATAGCAAATTACTTACTTTATTGAATTATTAGAGGATGGGGAAGGTTTTCTTGTAGTTTCTTAATTGTTTTGTTTTCAGAAATTGGAGTTAAATGTAAAAGCCCCATGGAAAAAAAATAATATTTGGGAAGAAAATGTGCATGAACAATTTAAAGGGAGACACATACATTATTTTATAAGTTATTTGTTCTTTTTCCTATTTTGCCTATAAAGGGGTAACTTTATACTAAATAACATCCATTATATTTGATTATATATTACATGAAAAGGAAATCTATCATAATCAGCCATCATAGATTTGAAAAATTCCATATTTTCAAATATCCTGGTATTTGAGTAAATCTCTTATTTTAAGAGTTCTAGAAATGCTTCCCAAACTAGTTTAAACTTGCATCCTGTTTAGCTATGTAGAAGTGAACAACTTGAAAGTCACATTTCGCCTGTTTCCTGTTTCCAAAACTTTCCAAATATACTGTAATATAAAAGGTGGTGTCCACTCCCTATTAAATATCCTATATATAGCATCTCATAGGCAGAGATTTCCCAGCACTCAGAGGAGCCATTGAGAAGATTTTCATCATCAAGAATATATTAAACCCCATGTATTCTTTGCCTGAAAAATTAGACTCCTCCCTTTCAGTCTGGAATTCAAATTAAGAACACAACGCATTCTGAAAAAAACAGGACTGCTTTTTGAGCAAGACCAAAGGATCCAATTTTTCAAGTTTGTGCCGACCTCTTATTTCCCTCAAAGGTCAAAAATCCGGGAGTGTTTTCATTAATATGTGCCCTCTTGCTTCCTGACGTGAGAGGTCTCTTTGAGTCTACTCTGGCAGAAATGCTACTACTGTCCAGAGAGGACAGATGTCAGTTACTTTACTCTGAAGGGAAACCACAGAACAGATTCAAGGCCAGAGTGCAAGAGGGAGTCTCAAACAGTTCGTCTTAGGACTTCAACTGCACCTGATTGGGCCGGTCCCAGTTTTTCCAGCCCACGTCCCCACACCGGCCGGCTCCGTGTGAAACCGGTCATGTGAGCCTGTTTACAGACGAGCAGCTGGTGCAACCATCAAGATCCATGCGGAGGTCCAGGAAAGGGGAGGCATACAGGCCACATACCCCTACACCGCCCCCTCACATTTTGCATTCCAAATATGCGTTCGCTCTCCCTCCCTGACTCTCCACCCCTTTCATCTCCCTCCAGCCATCCTGGGACGCCTGCCTTCATCCCCGCCAATTTCCTTCCAGTTGCTCGCTGAGGGGACCGGCTGGGCTGGAGGAAGGAGGAAGGGCGAGGACGGTGTCACCCCAAATAGGGAGTCGAGCTCCCTCCCCCAGCCCTCCTCAAAACATCCGCCCAAGAGTTGTCCCCGGAGTCACATCCCCGGGGCAACCGAACTCTGCCAGGAAGGCACCGGGAGGATTCCAAGCCTTCAGCCTCCGCCCGGGCACGAGAGACACACACACACGGGCCAGCCAGACCCGGGGCTGGGATATGCAGGCAGCAGGGCAACTGACAGTCAGGAATGGGGCAGAAAGAACCCCATCTGATTCCTTCCCCCCACCTCCCACCCGAATCCCGGCACCGCAGAGCCCTGCTGTCAGTCACCGAGCCAAGCTCGGGGTTTGGAGACTTCTCGCTCTTTCTACGGAGTCTCTCGGCAACGTAACTTCCACGTTTTCCCGAAGTCAGAGGAAGTGGGTGACGGGATTGTTGGGGACTCTCACCTCTACACACCAGATCCTCGCAAAGCAGCTGCGACTGCTCCCCGGGTTCTTTGTCAGCGTCTCTAGGCTGCACTGCCTGCTGGGATACCGGAGGACTCAAATGCCACCTCTCCGCCCTCGAGGATGAGCTGCGGTTGGAGAGTGGGTGGGAAAAGGGATAAGAGGTGGAGCCCAGGGCGGGGCTGGGGGCGGGGTTCCCTTACTGCCTACTTGCCTCTCTGGTTTCTTCCTTCTCTGTCTCTCACCTACTCCTCCCCTCCCCTCTCCTCCCCTTCCCTCCCAGCCCTCCGGCTCTCGAGGAGACTGGAGACTCTTACAAAGGTGCCATCTCCCTTTGCACTTGTTAAACAACCACCCTTAACTCCTCCCCTTTCTTTCTCCCCTACACACTCACATCCAGTGAGTACCCAAGGCTAGTTGATACTACCTCTGAGTACTCCACTCCTCAGTGCTACAGGCTCTGTTTAGGCCCCATTACCTTTTGCTTGGATAGTCTCTCCACTCTTGCCTTTGTCTATACCATCTCCCAGGCAGCAACCAGAGGGATTTATCTAAGATGTATAGGTGACTGTGTTACTCTTCTGATTAAAACCTTTCAATGTCTCAGCAGTATCTACAACTCCTTACCATGGTATATAAGGTCCTCTGTGATCCTTTTCTAATTCACCCAATACTCTAACCCAATGTACTGGCCATCAATGGAAGACAACAGGGCCTCAAAACAACACAACCTGCGCTGGCTGCCCCCAATCCCCGCCACACACACCCTTAAAAGGAGGCTGCACAGTCAGTAATGATCATAGGCTCCTGGGAATATCATTAAATATAGAATTTTCAAAATTAAGTTTTGATGATGTTCAGAAAAGAAGAGTAAGATGCAGCTGCCACAGATCTCCTTCCCACAAGTATAAGGCCAGAAGAATTCTCCCTAGTTGCCCACCTGAGCAATGTGCTGCCAGAAAATATTCTTTGGGCTCAGGCTTCTGATGCCTTTGCTCAGATTACCTCAATTTATAATGCTCTTCTCTGTCTTTAGAATACCTACCTATTTTTCAAGGCCGCTTCAGCAGTGGCCAGTCAGAGCTGCAGGAAAAGGCTGCAGCTGATCTAGAGCAAGCAGAGTTGTTTTTTTTTATGCACACAAACAGAAGGAGGGGTTATCTTATTGAGGTAGCAGCCGCCTTCTCAGGCAGTTGAGAGCAAGATGTGCTGCTTGATTACAAGAGCAGAAAAAGTCCATGGGAGCAGCAGAAAACATTCTTGGGAGTGGGCACTGCTGAAAGCTCTTTGTGCACTGCCTTCCTTGACTGATGGCCTGGCAGCTATCAGTCTCCTGAGTATGTGCAGGGGCTATGTTCTGAGTTAACCCTACAGTCATCCATATGTCTTCTTTGGAAAAATGACTCTTCATGTCCTCTGTCCATTTCGGGGCTGGATTGTTGGGGTTTTTTTAGTTATAGGAGTTCCTTATATATTTTGGATATTTGGATTTCAACCCCTTATCAGATTTACGAATATATTATTCCATTCAATTGGTTGTGGTGTTGGGAAAACTGGACAGATATATGCAAAAAAATGAAACTGTACCACCCTTCTTATACCATATAAAAAAAATAAACTCAAAATGGATTAAAGGCTTAAATGTAAGGCCTGAAATCATAAAACCATTAGAAGAATATCTAGATAAGAAACTATTTGACATCAGTCTAAATAATCTTTTTGGATATGCCCCCTTGAGCAAGGGAATCAAAAGCAAAAACAAACGAATAGGACTTCCATGACAACTATTAACTCCTGTTCCATCACCACAGAACTTATTCTGCTTTGCAATTCTTCCTGACTTAGGTAATCACTAGTACTGTATATGTCTTCCTTTCTCTCCTACCTAGACTATGAATTCCTCAAAGCTGACCTACAGCTGCCAGCATCAATGCCTGATCCAGAAAAGACATCAGTAAAATTGGATGAAATGAAATCCTTCAACTCCACAGCATCCAAAACCCTAAGTAGGCCCAGAAAGGATCCTGGGCAAGACCTCATACAACAACCACCGTTCCTTCACTAGGTCATCTCCGTCTTGACCCAGCCATGTGTCATTTTGCAAACACAAACTGGTTAGGCAGCACAGCATTGCAAAAGGACCAAAGTTTGTACTTCCCTTGCAGGTCTGACTGGTTTATGGTATAGTATATGGTCGTGGAAAATTTAACTGGTACAGTTCACATGAGAATCCAGTGTAGAAAAATTTTCTGGTGCCATATAAAATAACTGAGTTTCCAATGCAGACATATCTCCTACCTTTGGGAGGTTTTGGACTCCTATTTGCTTCAAGCTACCCTTGGGTACCATACCCTTTAGAACTTGTATTCTATTTTATAAGGTATTTTATTACAAAAGTAAGCATCTTGCTTTGTGTTGTTCTTGCATCATTTAACGCATGTTATTTTCTCCCTAATTATGTAACAAGCTACACTCTTGCAGGGTTTCCTCATCCCTAAAATGGGGACAAGAATCCTTGGCCTACCCAGTATTTCAGGCTGATAAATGTTCTAATGTGATAATATTTATAGCATATGTGATAATGTAACTATAGGATGCTCTTCAAATATAAGGTCTGTTTTATTTTACACTTTTAAAAAATCTTTATATTCTACTGTATTAGGTATGTGTGTTTGAGATTCCAAATTAGGAATCAAAGCATTTACTGCAACTTCCTGGACATAATGTTTTAAATTTCAGTTTCCCAAACTTGCCAGAAGAATCACCAGGAGCTCTTGTAAAAAACCTACCCCAGAACCTTCCCAGAACCTCCCCCAGACATACTGAATAAAAATTTCCAGGTAAACTTTTTCTCCAACAAATTTAAAGTGTGGGTTTGTCCATGACACCAAGCAATTCTCTCATGCCAGTTGAGTGTCCTATGATTCCACTCAATTATGACGATATCCATCCAAAGATAACATCATAACTCATAGGTAAAGTGTTCTGTCTCCACTTCAGATGCCAATTGCAGGACCAGATTATTATCTGTTCTGTACTAGTGAAATACTGGTCACAAACAAAGGTTCCCACAAACCCTTCCTTAGGTTCAATTCCACACATCTGTTGGTCAAGACCTGTGAAAATGTTATTTAACCCGTTATCCTAGGAACCAGCAGAATGACAGAAGTGCTTAGGAAATGCATTTACATTTACAGAGCCTTGGACCGTGTAAGTAGTGGGGAAAGGAATGCCACCCAATCGTCCTTAGTTTAGGCACAAACCCCGTTGATGACCTGCGTTGATGACCGTAAAATGATAACTTCCTCTAACAGGCAGGAGAGGAAGACAAACGTTACTCGCTACTGTTTCTCTGCGTGCTAACCTCTTAAATCTGCAGTGCTGGCAAATCCTCTGCTATCTCACGTATGGCTGGGAATAGCTAAATATCCCAACAGTCAGAAAAAAAGGGCTTATAGGACAGCACTCAAGCAACTCTGTGTCATTTCTAGTTTAGGTGACTTTTCCAGAACATACGAAAGAGGAATCAGTCTCAACAGCGATGTCGATTGTATTTCGTCTCTTTCTCTCCATTTGGACGGGTAAGCCTTTGTCCTTCACGTCTAG
>PVKZ01003241.1:0-34566 GCA_004027375.1 Macroglossus sobrinus
AATAATAATAATATGCTAAGTTTGTTCCACAGTATTTACAGATGGTTGCAAGGAGAGATGAAGCCAATATTACCCTTTCTGGGGTTGGAAGAGACACTGATGGTCTATAACTCCAGATATGGGGTGCACCCCAGGACCTAGGCCTGGCAGCCTCTTCCCCACCAGCCTCCCAGAGCCTCTTCCCTACCAGTGTTTTCCTCCACCTCACCCTGCTCCAGCACCATCTGCTCTGTCCCATGAACTATTTTGTCCCCTCCACTCCCGCCTTTGGACCCCTAGACTCATCAACACAGGGGCGACCGCAGACCACAGGTGCCACTTTTGATTCTCCATAAGAAACTGAGACCACCCAGCACGAGGCTGACACAACCCTAGGCGAACTTTGCTGTCGGCCCGGTCAGAGTTTAAGGGACCACTGAAGATCACGCGTGTCCCCCCCAGATTGGCCTAAAGAAAATAAAAGATATTCATTGACCTACACGCAGAACGAAGGTGCTTATGCACAGGAGCAGAGCGCGCTTCACGTGGGTTCTGGTTTTCAAAGTGCGGGCACCTGTGGGTTGGGAAAACGCAGCCTCCCCTGGGTCCGCGGATATCCAGTTCCCGGGGTCTGGAGGGCGATCTGGATTCTGACTCATTTTAAACAGCATCCGATTGGTTCTGAGGCCCACGAGCAGGGAAGTGCTTCTTCCAGCCCGTCCCCCACCCGGCCGCCACTGGATTCTAAGATCAGAAAACTTCTAAGGCCTCGCGTCACCTGGGATGGAATCGCGCGCGGGTCCGTCCTGACTGCGGCCGGCACCGCGGACCTGAATGAGAAGCCACCTGTCAGGATGCAGGAACATCCCACCGAGATTCTGCCACGTTCACGGAAGACCGACTTTAGATCAAGTGTCACCTCCATCAATGACTGGAGCAAATTCACTGAAACGACACAGTAACAGCGGGCCGAGGGCGCTTACAAAATGCCTTGACCAGCGCCCTCTCCAGTCTCTGTCCTTGACCTGTCTCAAGGGGACTCAGTCACCTGTGCTGACCAGGAGGCTCAAATACGCAGAGAAAAGATGTAATGGAGAGAGTGGAAAAGTGGGAGGGAAGGGGACAATAGGAGAAAGGAAGAGAGAAAAAGAAAAGGGGAGAAAAAAGCTAAGAGGGAAATAAATTTTAAAAGATGTGATATTATTTCTAACCTTTACTCTGTCATTTATTGACATTTCACCATAGCCGTCTGATCTTTCTCTGAATACATAGACATCTATTACAGTTACTACCAGACCATTTGACAGTAAGTAGCAACATCAGGACCCTTTACCTCCAGATGTGGCAGGGTGTATTTCTTAGCAACAAGAACAGATGTTTTGTTTATTAACAAAGTACACATTTCAAAGAAGATAATATGTTTAAAGCCAATTTTTGGGGGACTGACATTACATACAGTAAGATGCATCTATTTGAAATGCACAGCTGGTTGAGTTTTGGCAATTGTACACACCCTTGTCACCATTACCACTGTGAAGATAGAGAACATTCCAATGTCCCCAGAGGTAAGTCATGTCATAAAATGCTATGCATCCATTAGAAAGAGTAACATAGAGTTTAATGTATTGCTCTGAAAAGCAATACATATTACATATGCAAGCTTTTTTAAAGGTTAAGAACATGCTGAATTATGCCACTAATACCACTTACAAAATAAATGTTTTAAAGGAAAACCTGGAGATTTCTCACCAAAGTTTTGACAGTGGCATCGCCAGTGGATAACCCTGGTGACTTTCAATTTCTCTGAAATGTTGGCATTTTATCTTTTAGTATAAATTTGGATTTATATGAGGGTCTGGGGAAGAATATTTCAGTTTTAAATGTTATGAAACTAAGTCCCAAATTCAATGAATTATGGATTTTTAAAAATCAAAATGTTAATTAAATCCAACACCAGAAACTGTCTTTTAAATAATGGAATATTTCTTAAAGTGCTTCTGAAAGTGATGTTTTAGTAGAGTAGACACATATATGTAACAAATTTTGTTACATATTCAGGTTATAATAAAAAGAAATACAAGACTGAGTGCAGGCAGAGGGGGACCCTGTCACAATTATACTCACATCAAATTGCCATAGTGCCATAGTGTCCTGGGGTCCTAAACAAAGTCTGGACAAATCTTGCTCCTTGAGTATTCATTGCTTTTGCAATGCTTTTGAAACAAGTCAGAAGAACGAGACTGACTTTCTGATCTAAAGAAGTCTCTAGAGTGTTTGGTGCCTGGCTCCCTTCTCCAGGACACTGGTGATGAGATCAGACTGGGAGGAGACTGAACATTTATCCTTTGCAAAGTAGGTATCTCACTCCTTCTGATTTACCAAATTTATCCTGACAGAAAACAAAACAACAGGCCAAATTCTGCAGTGACTTTTCTGGCCAATGCGAGGCCCTGCACTCGCCCATTCTTCACGTGCTTCAGGACTCTTGACAGCGAGACTCTGAGCTCCAGACCTGCTGCCATCAGGCCAGGCCCCTCTCCTCCTGGACTCCCTTCACTTCTGTCCAGCCCCACCCCACCTTGTCACTGCTTCCTCATCCTCTTCCCCTCCCCAGACCCACCCTGAATATCTCTCACATTCTTCAAAGGTTTCTCCTTCTCAGTACAAACTCCTCCACACTGTAGGAAAACAAACAAATGCCAGCCAGAAACCGTGCAGGACATCTGTGACTCCCACCCCGGACATCAGTCCTGACCCTAACGCAACCCCCACTGCCCCACTCCCACACCCAGGTGTAAATGGAGAGTCAAGGTCCTAACCTGACATCTAGGAACCTCCCACCTCGGCATTGCATGCAAGAGTTGAAGTTATGTGCATATGTGCCTTTATTTCGGGAGACAGTGATGTTCACCAGATCAGCACACTTCAAAGAACCCAACCCCAGAAACCTGAAAGGATTCTGCTTTAGGGAGGAGGGTGAGATTGGGGGAGCCCCTGACTCCACGTCTGCTGATCTCTCCTACACGAAGGGACACTGAAAGGTGGTGCAGGACAGGCCATTCCCTCCAGGAACCAGGCAGGGATGTCAGAGCCACTGATGGTGGGAGTCTGATTCCATCAAAGAAATATCATTACAAGAAAATCTCCGTGTCACACTTCTAAGTCCACACATATGCTCAAACTGAACCATCATCAGAAAACAAAATTTCTATTCAGGTGAGATCGCTGACATTGACTGTAAGGTTTCGTAGGAAGAAAGGACAACTATTTAAGGCTGCAGTTCAAAAACCTCTCTGCTTCGGGACCCACAAGAAGGACCCTCTCTCTTAGGAGTGCACAGTGAGGTCAATTCCTTGCATTCCTGAGGTTTTTACACTTACCTGCTGACTTTGTAGATGTTGAGTCTGTCTTTGAACATCTTTAAATTAATTTGCTTTGACTCTAAGTGTAGAACTGGAAACTGTTCCTGAAACAGGAAACAAGGGACTGACCCTGAGCTGTCGCCCCACCTAGTGGCTCTGTTATGCAATAATTATGTGAGATTGAGCCAAGAAAATTCATAGGCTAGGTGAACAGTAAACTCCCCATTTCAGCAAATGTTTTGGATAGTCCAGCTCGCCTAGTAACATTCTAACTTTACTCTAGTCTTAATAGTTTAAAATATATTTTTTCCTTGGTGTTGGTTTTTAAATTATTCATGTTATCTTACATTGAATTTGTGTCAGTAAGCCACCTTGAATCAACTGTCGAATTAAGGTCAGTAAATAAATATGTGGTTAACGCCATCTTAAATCGTACCAACACTGAAACCAGTCACTTCTCACACCTCTGCTCCTTCCACACAGAATGTTCTCTCTACAAGTAAACAGGGGGGCCTTGCAGCTGGGCTCCCTGCTCACTCTCATGCCCTATATCCATGTAACAGACCAAGTCATCTTTTAAATGTGACTTAGGACATACCCACAGCACCACTTCTCACCTGACACTCCAGTGTCTCTCTTCTTAGGCAGCACGAACTTCCAGTTCCTCACCAGCCCCTTCCAATTTCCCATGGCAGGGCCCCTCTGAATGCCCTGGCCTCACCCCACCTCTCCCAAACCCTCTCACTGTCTCTACTCACATCGGCTTCTGGACACTGCCCAGTCCTGTCTCAGGGCACCTGCCCCTGCTGGGACTCCCCACGTGCACCTCCCTCCCCACCTCCCCGCTGGGACCCACATGGCTGCTCCTCACACCACTCAGGTCTCTGCTCAAGTGTCCAGGGGTCAAGTTCTCAGAAATGTTATGTCTAACAACGTTTGCCCTGCCCCACCCCCCACCACCAATCTTTCAGCCCAGGCATATTTTTCTCCACAGCAACCATCACTGACATCAGAATAATTTTTTTATTTGTTGTCTGTCTCACTGAAATATATATTCTTTAAAACAGGGAACTTGTCTACTTGTTCCCACTTGTATCCTCCACATCTAAACAGCTCTAGTACAGAGTAGGAACTCAATAAATACAGGTTGAATGAACATAAGTCAGTATAGTGGTTTTGAGAGCAATCTGATAATATGTATGACAAGCCTTAAAAATGTTCATGCCCTTTGACCCAGTTCTACTCAAGAAATCTATCATTTTATAATTAAACATAGAGGGATGTTTAGGTATAAGGATATTAATGAGTTATTCATAATGATAAAAAAGATACAGAAGTAGAGAGAGAAAAAAGGCATAGATGATAGAGGCTCTGTTCACCTCTCTGGCAACCAAATCAAAGTTGTAACGGAAACAAGGAGCAGCAGCAAGGAAAAATCGCCTGGGATCTAGATGAACAAGCCATACAACTAGGGAGAAATCTAAGAAAGCACCCTGCAACAGCAGAAGGTAGTCAGGGCAAGGACACAGGGCTGCCGGTCTTAAGATGCTGAGATGGAGGTGTGGCAGTGGCAAAGGCGGACAACTCTTAAAAGGGTCGCGTCTGCGAGCAGATTTTTGAAGTGAGGGACCCGCTTGCTCTGAACACCAGTGCCGATTCAGCTGTACGCAGGATGCACCAGGAACTTACAGGGAGACACTGTCTGAGTGAGGGTTGAGGCGAGACTCACTTGGTACAGAAGTGCTGGCGATATCCATTATTCCCTGTTGAGCCCTCCCCACTACCAATGCGCTGGACACAGCACTGCCATAGCTCTGACGGGACGTCAGCAAACTGGATAACAGAGGTTGCTCCATTCAGAGGATTCCCTGAAACCCTGCCTCCCCCAACTCACAGCCTCACCCAAGCCACATTCAGGTACATCCTCAGTGAGTCAGGTGCTTCTTGCTGAGCAGCACCTAGACTCACACTGGTGGCAGCTGGCCTTGGTTTCTGTTGTGGCCTTTTGAGGCAACTCTAAGAATAGCATCTGTGGATTGTTTGCTGAATCTTAACAGGTGGCGCTGGAGAGTAGGTGCTTGGGCTAAGTTTGGCCTGCAGCTGAACCCTTCTCAGGACTGTGCCACTGGACACCTACTTCACAAATCCACACAAATAAGACCGGGAGATTTAGGAGCTTTACTTCATACATAGAAACAGACACAAAAATGGAAAGACAAAGAAGCAGAAGCCATATGGGAGAACAGAACAGAGATCCAGAAATAATGGAGTCAAGTAATGTAACAAATGTAAAATTCAAAACACTAGTTATAAAGATGCTCAGTGAACTTTTGGGAAGTGTAGAGAACTCCAACAAAGAGATAAAAACGGAAATGGAAATTATAAAAGGGAACCAGTCTGAAATGGAGAACACATTATCTGAGATGAGAAGTATATTAAATGGAATAAATAAAGAAATAAACAAATAAATAAAGAAAAGGATCACATGCCCTATCTAGAGGATGAGAAAGCCAATCAGGACACTCAATCAGAATGGCAAGAAAAAAGATGCCAAGACTATAAAAATAATTTAAGGAGCATATGGGACATGATTAAGGCTCCAAATATTCATCTGATAGGTGTAACTGAAGAAAATCAAGATGTTGAACATCTGTTTGAAAAAATATTGATAAAAAACTTCCCTAACCTGGTGAAGGAAATGGACATAAAACCCCAGGAAGCTCAGGGAATTCAAAAAATCAGGGATCCAAAGAGGCCCACACCAAGACGCATCATAATTCAAATGCCAAAGGTTAAAGACAAAGAAAGAATATTAAAAGCAGCAAGAGAAAAACAAATAATTACATATAAGGGAACACCCATATGACTGGCAGCTGATTTCTCAAAAGAAACTATGCTGGACAGAAGGGCTTGGCAAAAAATATTTGACAGAATGAAGACCCAGGATATACAACCAGAAAAGCTATCATTTAGAGGTGAAGGACAGATAAAGAGATTCCCAGACAAAAATGAACTGAAGGAATTTATCCACCAAGCCAGAATTACAGAAAATGTTGGAGGGACTTCTTTAAGAAGAAGAAACATATCTCAAAAACAGGAATAAAGAATGGTAACAACTACATTCCTATCAATAAGTACCTTAAATGGAAAAGAATTAAGTGCTCCAACCAAAATATGGAGTGGCTAAAAGGATAAGAAAACAAGACTCCTACATATGAAAAGGAAGGGAATAGAAAAAGATATCACTTTGATGAACCTAGAAGGTATATAAGACAGACTGAGAAAGATAAACACTATATGATTTCATTTATATGCAGAATTTAAGGGGAAAAAAGAACTAATTAAAAACAGACTCACAAATATAGTGGACAATTTGGTGATGGACAGAGGGGAGGGGGGTTTGGGGGACTGGGAGAATGGGGTGAAGGGTTAAAGAAGTACAAAATAGTAGCTGATGGATCATCACGGGGATGGGGAGCAGAGCATAGGAAATGCAATTAGCATTAATACATTGGCTAGATGGAGGGTCGGAGAGGGAGGGAGCAATTGGGGGGATCATTTTCCTAACTATATAGATGTCTAACCAATGTGCTGTATACTTGAAACTAATTAAAAATTTTTAAAAAGATACAGAAGTAGAGTGGTTATATCCTTTTATGAAGTAGTATACAGCTGGTAAAAAAGGTGTTTAAGAAGAGTTTGTAGTATCACATGGTATGTCTCATTGATAATTAAATAGTCTTCAAAAGCAAGATTCAAAATAACTTATTGTGTGTGACTACAGCTGCATAGTCCTGTGTAGACATGCAGGTACACAGAAAACAACTGGTAGAACTCAGGGCGGCTGCCAAGCACAGCTACAGGGGACTGTGATGGTGACGTGACATCTGTGAAGAGCTGCCAGTCAAAGGGCTCACAGTGATCCTCCAAGTGGACATAATAGGTGGTTTCCCATCTTCCCACTTCTAAAAACTTTTATATTGTCTGTAATTAAACACGTTTTACTTCCTAATAGGATAAAATACATATCATGAAGTTTTAAAACATTTGAAATAAAATTTTAATGACCAGAAGTTCAAATTTTTTTTCCCAACTGAGCTTCAAGCAAAATCTCTCCTTTGGACTTCACAACTCAGAAATCTCTACCAATGGCTCTTCTGGCAGGAAGAAGTGAAATCTTCATCCACAATCTTTATTACCCCTTGGGTTCTATAGGTCAGCTGAGCAATAAAGGCAGTACTAGGAATACCATCAATTTATAGATTACTGATTGCCATGTAATTTTATTCCCACCACAATGAGAGGGTGGGATGGATTCTTTTCATTTTCTCAGCTTATGAATCTGGGTCTCTAAGATTCTGAATGCCTGAGCTGGATTCTCCAAAAATGTTGGCCTTGATGCTTAAAGGACACTTTACCAGGGAAGTCCATCTGGGCATGAGCCATCCCAACAAAAGGTCCACAAAAGGGGGAAGAGCTACACCAGGGCCAGATCCCAAGGACATTTCCACTCACAGATGATCCACATCCTGTGAGATGCAGATGAAGGACCAAGGTAAGAACTAGCCCCTTCCCTCAACTGTGGATGGCTGATGGGTGGATCCGTCAGCCACTTAGCACGGGTCCTAGCATTCCTAAAGTTATCTGTAGCTTTTCTCCTGAAGACCCCTGTACGTGCAGAAACTTCTCTTTAGAAATGCAGACAGAAAAAAGTGCTCCATCATCATAATGGAGTGAGAAAACTCCATTATTTCTCCCCTTAAATTTACAACAATTCTGACAACTAGGCCTCAACAAAGGATCACCTGCATAACTCAGAAACATGCCAGAAGGATCCATACATCAAGATATCTGAAGGTGGGCAGATTGGAATAAGTAGGGGAGGTGGGAGGGGGAGAAGGACAAGGACAGTTGCCACAGATTCACTTCAGCACCCACCACAGCTCCAGTGAGCACTGTAGCAGTGGAAAAATGAGGCTGCAGACCTCGTACCATGGTCTGGATTTTACGAGAGGAAGAAGCAATGGTCCCTCGATAAAAATCACCTCTCTTCCTCACTCCTGATCATGGAATACCTGGGTAGAGGTGGCGGGATGCTTAAACAGCATAGCATTGCTGTTACTGGAAGGGGCGGAACTGCCAGAGAGTGAACTTGCCTCCCTTGGCCCACCCATCCTGGCAGAGCCAGGTAGAGAAAACTGAGACATCTTAAACAATAAAGAAGGGCCAGGAAATCGTGAACTTGACCCTTGCCCCACCATCCTGGCAGAACTCAGCTGAGGCAGTGAAAACACCTCCAAAAACAAAGCAAGGCCAGCAATGATTAGTAATAAAAAGGCAGTGCTGGAAGCTCATAAAACCAGTCCTCCACTACATGCCACATTCCACCACCAGTGACAGGGCCCTGGAGCTAAGGCAACTGGTCACAAAGGAGACACCTACCATCTATTTCAGTGTGTACACAGCATTTTACTTAACCTAGGTGACACCACTTCACCCCAATCCCAGAGGTGCGAATAGTGCAGGTAAGAGAAAATAAAAACTGGCACTATAGCACCATCTAGGGGAAAGGAAATGAAACTACCCTACCTGTCAACCTGCTGAATTGTTGAGAGTAAAACAGCTCCAAAATAACAGCTCATTATCTCAAACGTGCAGGTGGAGAAACAATCCATCAAATACCATAACAACCAAGGTAGCATGGGAACATAGAAAGAAAATTAAAAGTCTCCAGAAATCCAACTCAAATTCATGAAAGACTGTGGCTTAACTGACAGAGAACTTAAGATAGCAATTATTATTTTGTTTTAAATGCTCAGTGAGATACAAGAGAACTAAAAGTTCAATGAGCTAAGGAGGAATATTAATGAATAAAGGGAGTGCTTTTCCTAAATGATTAAAACTGTTTTAAAAACCCAACAGATATTCTACAGCTATAGAACTCAATAAATGAGATGAGAAATGCATTAAGGACTACATAAAACAGAACACTCCAGATGGTCAAACTTCTCAAGAAAATAGATGTGTGGGGGTGTGCACATGCAGGTGCCTGTGTGTGTGTGTGTGTGTGTGTGTGTGTGTGTGTGTGTGTTGGGAAGGAGACGACCCAGGCCAAAGCTAGAGAGGAATAGAAATGCTAACACTCCCTCCTTTCACATCCCCTCTGATGCTCTCTAAACCTCCACTCTGGGGCCTCAGCCTCCCAAAGAGAGGGACATCAGATGATCCTTAAGGTCACTTCCAGCTCTAAAATTCTGAGCATACTCACTGTCCCGCCTTTCTTCCATTTCTTCCAGAGAAAGGTACTGGCAGCTCCCACAATGACCAGGGCAGAAGCCAGGAGCCCACAGTAGATACAGATGGGAGGTGCTTAGAATGAGGAGCCTCTAAAAAAGTGAGGGCACGTGGGCCACCGACAGCCCTACCAGTCATCCCCCTCCCCCTGCCTTTCCCTGGGCCACTCTGGCTGCTCATCTGAGGTTCTAAAGAGACCCAGCATTGGCCTGGGGTTCTACCAGATAGGAGAGCATCTGCTCATGTCAAAGGGCATCTCTGTGAACTGCTGGCTCTAAGCAGTCTCCTTCCCCTGGCATCAAGGGGCTTGAAGTCCCAGGGACTAGGGTTCAGGGGAGGTGCATTCCTCAAGTAGGTGAGCTGGCCCGTAAAGAACAGAAGTGGAGGGCCCCATATGTTGAGATGGGCTCCCCTCCAGGGGCTTTGTAGAGTCACATGCACTGAGAAGCTACTGGGATGGGGAGGAGTGATGGCAAAGGAGACCTAAAGACTTCCTAGACCAGTCTGCCACCTCTGGTTTTGCCAAACTGCCATGATCCTCCACACAGGCTGGCTGCCACCCAGGCACCATTCACTCTGCATTCCACATGACTGTTGGTCACACCCCGCCCTGAGTGCCCTGGGATGCTAAAGCCTGGGTCAGAACTCAAATATCAAGTGGAGAAGGGATGACCAAATCTCCGTGAGAGAAGGCAAGCAGAATGACCAGGCTGGTCAGCGACAGCACTGTGCTCTCACGCAACACAGATTATGTGATGCAGTTTCTGAGGCTGGCTGAGAGGCCTGCTCTCCCACCCCTCCCCACAATGCCCTCAGCCCCTCGAACTTCCCCACGCTGATCTGTCTGCACCTATCACTCCTATGCTTCCAGGTATTTCTGGAGAGAGTAGATGTAGCTCTTGGTCAGGAAGGATTGCTCCTTTCTCTCCTCATCTGCAGTTTGCATTTTTGTCTGGATCATATGTACTGGAGTTAACTCAATTATGCTGAGAAGGAAGTCCTGGCTATCATAGTCGTATTGCCAGTATCCCTGGCTGCTCTGGCTCTCCAGCGACTCACAGACCTCCATGGTTGGGAGGCTATGTGACTTTGAAAGGCCAAAGCCCAGAACTCCAATGTTACAGGAAAGCAAAACAGTGGCTTTCTCCAGCTCCACTCCCACCGATTCACAAAATGCCTGAAATTTCCTTCTCCAACTGATAAAACCTCACTCATTCCCTAAAACATACCTTCTCTGCCATGCACATCCCTAGCAGAGTCCTGCGGCACCCCAGCCTCTATCCCCTGTCCCAAGTGGCGCCCTCCTGTGTTCCCAGCATACATCGCTTACGCTGCAATTACCATACTGAGCACACTGGGTCAGCATTGCTCCACACCCCACCACACTGAGCCCTCCTGCACATGAGGACCTATGCCCTGTGCCCAGCACAGCATCATGATTAAAACGCAGATGTAAAGGCCACTACTGGCTACATCGCCCATGGCAAATGTATCTGAACCTTTCTAAGCCTCATTTTCCTCATCTGGGAATGGAAAATAATAATAGTCCTTACCTCACAAGTAAAGATCAAAATGAGATAATGCATGCCAGTGTTAATGTAAAACCTGCCAGTAAGAATTCAAAACTTCATCTGCTTTTGCAATGTTTAATATTAGTAATAGCACAATGAACAGCACTTCTAGATTCTCAGATTTTGCTAAATGGGGAAAAAAACAACAACTGTAGGTTAGAAATATACTTTGCTTGGGACCCTGACCAGGTTTCCAGGATTCCTACATCTACTGGTGGGAGTGAGGAGATGGCTGTGTCTAAAAGGTCAGTTATTTCCCAGGCCCTGGATTTGAAGAAGTTGGATATGATTTTTTTCCACCCAAAGAGAACACTTGGGAGCCTAGAGACAACAGGCACTGTCTAGCCCTACTCCCAGTCTTTTTGGCACCACTGGGTACACAACAGGGTTTGGAGTCAGAGGTGAAATCCCCTCACCCCACAGAAGGAGAGATAACATCAGAACCTCAGTGGAGGGTGCGTTGTCTAGAACACCCCCATAGTAGCTGGCACCTGAGCTTAATGAATATTCGTTGAACCATAATGAGTGCACAGCTCCACATCTTTAGGACTGTGATGAGCCCCTCCTGCCCCTGGCCCACATCACCTTGGCTCTGGTTGTTCTGCTCCATGATGCTCTTTGAGACAATGAATAGATGCTGGGTTCTGGCCTTCATTCTGAGGATCAGCTTCTCCCAAGGCCCTGGGACCAGGATGTCTGGGACTCTGCTTACCTGCCATCTTTGCAGCACCTAAGAAAGGCTGGTCATTCAAGTGGCCCAAGAATTCATAAGGGGTTTGCCCACGGCTGGGCCGGAAAGGAGCAATGAAGTCACAGCACAGAGAACAGGCTACTGAGGAAGAAAGAAAAGGTGGCAAAGGGTTATCTCTAACAGGCATCGACACCAGGACACAGTGCCAAGAGGCTCCTGTGAGAAGGTGAGGCAGTATGACTATTTTTAGGGCACTGAAAGAGTGAGTGAAAGGAATGGGGAGTAAACAATGGAAAGGGAAACTCTTATTTCCCTGCTGGATCTCATCCAGGCTCATTGTTTTAAATAGCAGCGACTTGCAGTATCTAAATCCCTGCACTTCACGCCATTGCATTTCACCAGCTGTTGGCCATCTTGACCTAATGCCCTACATCATCTCAAACTCCACAAGTCCAAACTGAGCACGTCCTCTTAGCCCCTACCGTGCAACAACCTGGCCCTCATCCTACGTTCCTAGTAGGTGGTATCACCATCTACCTCATGTTTACTGAAGTCAGAACTGGGCTGTAGTGTAGGAAATTACCTTGATGCCACAGTAACCTGTCTCCTGGTACAGAACCCAGTACACCAGAGGTCAAGGAACAAAAAGGGTCCCAGACCAAATTAAGATGCTCGAATCTCATGGTTCGCTCACAGTGAATGTAAAACACACAGTGAAGAGCAAGGGGAAGGCGATGGGGTAGGCTAACACATTTAGGTTTGGTTGTAAGTTGGGTGGGAGGATGACAGCCTGAATTCTGGTTTATGCAGTGTGCATCTCTTCTGTCAAATTGAAGCCTCTGGAACACTGACCGCCTCAGATGTCTCATGTGTTTAGGGTATCATAGGTATTTAGAGTCAACTTAGTCCATCCCTCCCTTTCTACCTCATTTTACAACATGTTCTACTTACCAATATTTAAACATGTCACGCAGATTACTAATTTACTTATCTATGCATAACGCTTCTTATGAGTTCCACCTCTCCCATTTATTTTCTTGTCTTGGGCAGCAGAACTGGCTATTTCCCAAAAAATCAGCAAGCATGGTTTACGTGGGTGCTTATGCTAGATGCAGCCTCCCACAGCACCTTCCAGTGTCAGACAATTTCCAAGCCTGCCCATTTTTTACTTCCTATTTCTCCAATCTGAACATTCCTCTCTATCCTCACCACACCAACCCATAGCAAGGCTTGCTTGAACTGTAGCCAGAGTCTTTCCAACTAGTCTTCCTCCCTCCAGTCTTAACCATCAACAATCTGACCTCCTTGATGTCAGAGTGGCCTATCAGCCTGCATACACTCTGCTGCTTCTTCAAGGGTTCTCTTTCATCCTCAGGGTGACTTCTGAGCTCCTTAGTTGGCTAAACAAGACCCCTTAAAGGCCGAATTCACACTAAACTCCACCACCTCCTGCCTTCACGCCACCCTCTCCTAACAGAAATATCTGAACATCGCTGTTCTTCCATGTCCCAGTATCTTCCTGAGACTGTCCACTCCCAAGGGAAGACTCGTTTCCTCTTCTGCTACACACAACAGCCACATTAAACCTTGACCCAGCCTTAACCATCTACCACGCGGCTGCTTCCCTTTGTTTCAGAGATGATCTCTGACCCTTATTCAGAGAATGGTGTATTGATCCACGACACATACACATGCACGCAACCTCTGTGCACTCATCTATGCTTCCCAAATGGGCTATCTCTTTTCTTGTCCAAAGTTAATTTCTTGGCTTCCCTTTGATTCCTTGGTTATTCCCCTTTAACCAGAAGGAACACCCTCCCCTGAAGACCAGCTCCTGAGAGGGGTAGGCAGGTATAGTGCAGTGTTCCCCATGCGTGCCAGACCCTAAGAATCACCTGGGCTGTTTGTTTCTCCACGCCATTCCTCTTCTTGGTTTGGAGGGGCATTTAGGTGGGGCCCAAGAATCTATTTTTTAACAAGCATCTCACTGATAATTCTTATGAGATGTACAGGCTTTAACCCTCTGAGCCTCACTTTCCTCATGTATAAAATGAGGAAATAATGGCCTGCCTATCTTAGAGGATTAGAGGTGATACTGTCTCCCAACAAAGCACACCTAGTAAGTATTTTAAAATCTTTTTAATCAAACATTGCGGCTATTATCATTGGTTCCTTTTTTAGAAATATCTTCCTTTAGATTCACTCCTCTTCCCAAACAAGCTCCTAGAATAAATTATCCTCAACTTCCTTTGCCCCCAACTCACTTTTAATTAACAAAATATTTTACTTGATTGATTTTTTTTTATGATGAAAAAGTAACTATCTCAGAACAATAGTAGGAAGAAAGTAATAGGCCTTCCCACAACCTTCCTCCAAAGATAATCACTGTTGTCAGCTTGGCAAATGTTCTTAAAGGTCACTTTTCATGAACACAGTAACTGGCTTTTTAAAACAAAAACAGGAACAAAAGAGAGAGAGAGAGAGAGAGAGAGAGAGAGAGAGAGAGAGAGAGAGAGAGAGAGAGAGATTGTACTATTATGTAACTTTTTTTTCACTTAGTAAACATATGCCTCATCAAATCTTGCTTTTGCCTGATGCTGAGGTCACCAGCCACTTCCTAATTGTTAAATCCACCAACTCTTTCAGCCCTTATCTGTTTTGTTCTCTCAGCAGCCTGTGACTCTAGATTTCTCTTCCTCTGATCACTCTCCTGCTTGAGAGATGACTCCTTTCCTCAGCCTCCCTCACTGGCTCCAGTGCCTAAGGAAGGACTCTGGGGGTTTTCTGAGTGACTTCCTCAAGCCCACCCTCTGTTCGTTTTATGACTATTGCTTGGAGAAACCCACTCACCTCTGGACATCTCTCTCCTTAGCCCTGAGGCTCCCACCATCTCTCTCACACACAGCTGCTCAAGTTACCTTTTCTAAACACAAGTCAGATCATTTTACTGCCCTGCCTGAGATTCTTCACTGAGACCCTCCCTGCTGCCTTGACCTGGCTCCTGTGGGAAATGGGGACCTGCCTAGGATTTAAAAATCAGATAGACTTAAACAAACAAACAAAACATGACATCCCTCACTAACCAACATAGCAGCAGTGAGAACGTAGGGAAATCACATAACTTCTAAGCCTCCCTCTCTGGGAAAATAAGACCTACCGTGGAGGGAAATGGTTGAGATTCAGTAGTTCAATGTTAAGTAATCACCCAGAAAGAAATGGCAGAGATGAGTTCTCTGATTCAGCCTGTACCTTCCCACCCCAGCCACATTTTCAGATTTACCTGTTCCCAGAAACACATTCTGGCTGTCCAGTTGCTGGAAATGCCCTTTTCCTGTCCTGGTTTTTTTACCCAAAATCCTGATTACATTGCACTGAACGTCAGACACCTCCTCCGAAGTCTTTCTGCACCTCCAGAGGTAGAATTCACTCCCTGCTTTGGAAAGCTCCAAGAGCTACCCATTCCACTGATATTATCTGTGACATTTTATGACACTAATCTGCCTAATAGTTTTTTTCACCAGACTGACACTCTTTAAGATCAGATCTTATTCATTTTTCTATCCCCCTCACACCAACCAGGAAGTAGTTAATCAGCAAGTAGGGGGCTGCAAAAACCAATTTGATATAATTTTTTTTTCTCTGTTCCTCTCCTGCCACGTTGCAGGACTAAGTGTAGGGGTTAAGTTTAAGGTTCAAGGGTAGAGGATTTGGGGTAATCTGAGAGGCAACCAATCTCAGAGGAAACTTGAGCCCCCATGCCCAGCCTTATCTTCTCTCAGACTTGGCAACCTCCACCTCTCCAGTCCTTTCTGGCTGGGCTTCAGGAAGTGGTCACAAAGCCCTTAGTTTGGGGGAGGGTGAGGTTGGGTGTGAAGCGGAGAGGCCCACACAATGTCACCTCCCCACCCTGAACAGCGCCTGCGAGAGGCACGAGAAGCACCTTCACGCCTCCAGCGGTGAAGAGAAACACCCAGCCTCAATTTTCTTGGAGGGCAAGCCTCTCACTGCGGGCTGGCGGGGCGGACGTTGGTGGGAGGGCGGCAGGGAGCAGTCACCAGGCCTACAAGGAGTTGTAGGGCCAGGACCCGGGTCGGGGCCGCCAGCCCCGCCCCCGCCTGTATCCAGGGCCTCTCCCATTGGGCCGTAAACGCTTGAGAGGCGGGACTTGCCCTTTTCCTTGACTCTCATTGGACTAAATCTAGTCAGAGCCGGGATTCTGCCCTCCTTTGAATTCTGGAAGTCTGACTTTAAATTGTTTTTTCTTTGTCAGCCTTGGGCTTATGAGTGTTTTATGTTCGGATCCATCCTCACCAATTAAATATTATGTTTTTTAAAATCTGCTTTGGTGTCTGATTCCCTAGCCTCTGGCTAGCCCCAACTTCCATTTCAGTCAGGTCGTTTGAAGATGCATCAGAAGTTTTTTCTGGTTTTATTTTTTTTAAATTGTAGTAAAATACACATGACATAAAATTTACCATTTTAACTATTTCTTCAGCGTACCATTTAGTACATTCCCATTATTGTGCAACAACCATCACCAAGAAGCTTCTTATCCGTATACAATTTAAATTATAAAAGCAGTACAGTCTTTTTCAAGGTGAGCAATCCAAACACTTACAAGAGGAAATTCACAGATGCCCTCTCTTTCCACCATCAGGAGGCAGCCTCGGGAACTGTCTGCTGTGTACTCCTCTGCGCATTTCTCTGAGTACCATACAAGCAGATGTTCAGAGATTTGAGGGTTTTGTCTTTTGCTCTCACAAAAGTAGGATAATACTGAACCTCATAAATATCTGAACCTCATAAACATCTCCCCATACATATAGGTTAAACTCCTTTTGAGTAACTGCATAATAGTTCATAGGATGCATGTATCATGCATGCATCATGCATGTATCAGGCTTTTCATTCTTGATGGGCATTTGGATAATTGCCTGTTCAACGCCACAAATAAAGCTACAATAAACATCCTTACATATACTTAACCTCCAGTTCTTATTTCATTGGGAGATATTCCTCACTGTGGATTGCTGGGTCAGGGAGTGGTGGGTATTTTCACTAATATTGTCAGATTATGTTCACAAACAAAGGAAGTACCTTCCAGTCCCCAGGGTTTCTATTCTCAAGAATGCCCCAGTCCTTGTGTCTTTATCAACTGTAGATGTTATGACTAATCAGTCAAATAACCTTTCATAGATTTGTAGGCCTTGGATTTGTAATGAAACCTTTTAAAGAGGCTGAAGTACCAAGTTTATCTGTGCTTCAAGGAGATGTCAGCCAAGGTCAATGTTACTTCATTTTTCAACAGGCTGGCTGTAGCCATGATGTCTGTGGGGGATACCATGGAATGCAGTTAAGGGCTGTGAGAGGCTTGGAAGAAGGCTGGACCTAGGAGAAGTCTGGATAGGCAGTGGTGACCAGCAGAACCCAAGTGTCTTGGGCCAATATCATTGAGGATTAATCTATTCACCCCATCTGTCTTTCTTGTTCTGGAATGAGCTTGCCCATTCCTCCAGAAGATTGAAAGGTATGCAGTCAGAAGGACATTATTTACATGTGTCCAATTTGAATTCCAATAAGGAGAGTTCTGGAACCCATAGGAACGCCATGTCCTATGTGTCAGCTCTGTCTAAGTCCCCTCCCCTGAGTTATCTCTGTCCTTCCTCTACAGGCCAGAAGGATACTTAATTTTAACACAGAAGAAAATTATTACAATCTGCTCTAATGTCTTTGTTCCCACCTGAACAGTAAAGTCCTTGAGAGCTGGGGAAGTCTTACTTATTTTGTTATCCCGAGAGGCAAACACAGTTCCTGGTACGCAATAGGCACTCATTTGTGAAGTGAATGGGTTGGTATGGGGAAGATAAATTGTGGAAAGGCAGAGATCCAAGGAGAAGGAAAGCCCAAGGTGGTCAAAGACAATTTCCTCTTCCTTCCTCCCCTGTTCTTCCAGTTATTACAGGGAAAGGGAGAGGAAGGGGTGCTGGGTGGTTGAGAGCAGAGATTCTAATTATTTAAGGAAGGTGTAGAGGAGAGAGGAAAAGGGAACCTCGCCACTGTTTAAGTGCAGATCCAGCTCTCCCTGGAAAGCACTGTCCCCAGTCTCCTGACCCATTCAAAAGACTTCCCCTTCTTAACAGTCTGAGATGGGATATGGAAACAGAGCAGACTCAGGGCAGGAGTTCTGTGTATCAATCCAGTTTTGCTCCTGGGTGATTTTATAGACTGGTTACTTAAACCATTGACTCTTACTTATAGGGTTCTGAAATGGAAAGTTCTTCCTTAGGGGAACCTTGTAAAGATTAAAGAAAATACTAATATAAAGCTCCTGGCAAATGATATATGTTACAAAGAAGCAAGCAACTCCCCCGCCCCATCAATTCCACCCTGTGGCCCCCCCAAACCCTTAATGCCTTCTCTGCCCACACTGATGTCTCTCTTCTGAAATCATACAAGTCACAAAATGTTGGCTTGCGGATACATACAGTCTTAATGCTCATCCTGTGGTTGTTTGGTACTTACTTTACTCTTTCCTCTTAAACAAAATGTGAAGGTGCCAGATATCAAGTGCTTTGAGCTTTCTGTTTCTCTTCCCTCTGGCCCAGCGTGACTTCTCTGAAGGTGTTTCACATCACCAGTTATGAATCCACCTTGCAAAGCTGTTTGTGCAGCCTGCTCTCTCTTTCCTCGGGGGCTTCAGCCCCATACAGTTGGTGTGTGATAGATTAAAAAGGAGTAGGGTAGGGTCCAAAGAGATCCCCACCCTGAAGCTTAAAAAGATATGATTGGTGTGCTTATATGAATAACAGGGCAGAATATTTTATTTTCAGACTATTAAAACTTGGGGTGGTCCTTAACTTTAAAGAGTCTATAGTCAAACTGAGATAGATAAATGTTTTAAAAGATACACAATAATACAAGATCACATTCTAAAAAAAAAAAAAAGATGAAGCCACAAAGATTGAAAAGTCCACTTTATTCTTATATACTTAACCAGCGCCTTAGCGATGTATTTTTGGTTGTTTCATTTTTGCCTTCACAGTGCTGTGGTGGATGTCTTCGTACATCTTGCCTCCAATTATCTCGTTTTTATTGTTAACATTAAAAGTGTTTTATTTTAAATAATTTTAAATTGAAGTAGGATTTGCATATAGTGAAATGAACAGATCTTTAGTGAATCATCCATTGATGAATTTTAATAAATGCATACAGCCATGTCATCACACCCCTACAAGACTGTTCCCTTCCCCCAAGAAAGTTTCTTTGGTCCCTTTTCATTCAACTCCCCCTCCATTACCAAGCAACCACTGATCTGATGACTATCACCATAAAGTAGAGTAGCTTAGCCTATTTTAAAACTTCATAAAATGCATTCAGAGAGCTTTCTTTCTGTCTGGATTTTTGCATGTGACCCAATATCTATATGATCCACCCATGTTGTTGCATGCATCAGTAATTCTTCATTTTTTATTGTTGAGTAGTATTCCATTGCAGATTGTGCCACAATTTTTGGACATTTAGGGGTATTCTTGGTTTTTGGTTATTACAAATAAAGCTACTGTGAACATTCTTGCATATGGTATTAATGGACATATATCTTTATTTCTCTTGAGTAAATACCTAGGACTATAAATGCTAGTTACAGAGGACTTGTTTAACTTTATTAATAAGAAGATACAAAATTAATTTCCAAAGTGAAATCTAGGCAGTGGACAAGGGTTGAGTTTGCCCCACATCCTTGCCAGCATTTATAGTTATTGATCTTTTTTACTTTTAACCATTCTAATTAATGCATAGTGGCTTTTCATTGTGGTTTTATCTTGTATTTTCCCTTGATGTATGTATGTATGTATGTATGTACACACACACACACACACACACACACACACACACACACACACACATTAATGACTATTTTCATATATATTGGCCATTCATATACCTTCCTTTGTAAAGTGCCTGTTTAAGTCTTTTATTCATTTTTACTGCTATTGTTGCTTGTTTGTCTTTTTATTATCAAGTCCTAGGATTTATTTATGTACTCCGGACACAAATTCTCTATCAGATACATGTATTGCAAACATTCTAATAAAGAACTTTCTTTAAAAAGAAATCCTTCTGGAAAGCAAAATCTACCAACTTTTTGCACACGATTGTGAGGTCTAACCCTCAAGAACTTCACATTATTGTCTCTGGTTTCAGAAACCAGGGCAAAGTACTTAATGTTTTTGAGGAATCCATGAGCTATTGGAGGAATTTATTCTTCAGAAACCTATTTCAGAAAATCTCTCTGAAGATTGAGAAAAGAGCTAACATATAAATATAAGAATAAGAATTATTCTTATAATATAAGAATATAGTATATAAATATAATATAATAACTAATATATAATATAAATATTAGTTCTCTTTCTCTAAGCCTTGGACCTGAAGAAGAATGCTCAGAATCCAACTCTATCTCTCAGTCCTGCCCACCCCACCCCACCCCACCCTACACCCCACACAGAGTTGGACACCTAAGGCCTATTTGCCCCTATGGTCCACACCTCTTCATCCTTCTTCCATAGTTTTATTCATTTCATTATGGCTTCTACTCACATTCCTCTAAGAAATCTATTCTGGTCAGGGTCACTGACATGCTCAGTATCGCCAACTCTAATGGAGATGTCTGTGTCCTCATCTTTCTTTACCTCTCAGCAGCTTTCTCTACACTTAATAAATCTTCCCTTTTATTTATTTTGCTTAATTTCTTTGGCTTTACTTCAAATTTTATTACAAAGTAGTTCTAGTTGGAAGAAAAATATAGAATTGTAAGAAAGTTTTATAGAGTCTCCACCCAGGTTTATCACTTTTTTAAATAATATTTTTATGTTATTTGCTATTTATAGTAAACATAGTAAATATTAGAAATACATACAAACAGTTTTTATTTTGCTTGGTTCTGATACCCACGTGTTTGAGTTAACACTGTACAGGCAAGGACTGTGTGTGAGTGTGTGTGTGTGTGTGTGTGTGTGTGTGTGTGTGTGTGTGCTCGCGCATCTTGAATCTGGTGTGTGTTTTATATTTTTACAAAAAAAATTGTAATCCCTTTGTTTGGCATAATTTTTTAAAATTAAGTCTATTGGGGGTAACATTGGTTAATACAATTATATAATTTTCAGATGTACATTATAATTTTACATCTATATATTCTATTGTGTAATTACCACCCAAAGTCCAAATTCCTTCAGCTACCATATATTTGATCCCCTTACCCACTTCACCCTCCACTTACCCCATCTACCTCTGCCCTCCTCCCCCACTCCCTACTCTCTGGTAACCACTAGTCCATTGTCAATATCCATGAGTCTCTGTTTATCCTGTTCATTTGTTGATATCATGCGATTTTCAAACTTTTCTGTCTGGCTTATTTTGTTTAGCATGATTATTTTGAATTCCATTTATGTTGTCGCAAATGGCAGTATGTCATCTTTTTTATGGTTGAGTAATATTCCATTGTATATATGTACCCAGCTTCTTTAGCCAATCACCAATCGTAAGATACTTTGGTTGCTTCCATGTCCTGGCCACTGAGAACATCGGTGTGCAACCCATGTCTTTTTGGATATGGGTTTTCAAGTCTGTGGGTTAAATACCCACAAGAAGGATTGCTGGATCATATAGTAGATCAATTCTTAGTTTTTTTAGGAACCTCCATATTGTTTTCCATAGTGGCTGTACCAATTTGCAGTCCCACCAGCAGTGTATGAGAGTTCTTATTTCTCCACATCCTCATGTTTAGTATGTTTTTAGACTTTGTATAAATTGCTTCTTGATGAATGTATCATTCCATAATTTGCTTTTTTCAGTTAACATTGTATATGAGATGGATCAACATTTCTACAAATAGTTAATTAGTTTTCATTCCTGGATAGTGTCCTGGTATGAACATGCTACAATTTACCTCTTTTCATCACTCACCTCTAGGTTCTTTCTATCACAGATGTGACGAAATGAACATTCTGGGAAATCTCTCCTTGGATACTGTGTGTGTTCCCCTAGGATATGTATGTAGGAGTGGAATTACTGCACATCTTTACCCCATGATGCTACATGATACCAAATTGTTCTCCAAAGTGATAATGTTAATTTATACTCTCCCCAACCCCCACAGTCAAGCTTCAGTGAAGTATACAGTTCTAGCTTTCTACTAACCACATTGGCTGCTTCTCAGTTTCCTTTGTTGTTGTTGTTTTTTTTTCTCTAAGTGTTAGAGAGCTGGAGAAATGTACCTGGGCTGCTTGCTCTGCTCTTACTGCCTTCATAACTGCTCTAGTTCCATCCAGTCCCAGGATTTTTAATTTCATCTATACACAAATGGTTCCCAAATGTGTTTCTGTATGTATTTTCATGGTCTAAAAAATAACCACACCAAAACAGGTACTTAAATATATTGCAGCTAGGATTGCAAACTGGTAATGTTTTCAGGAAGGAAAATGTGGCAGTTTCAGTATACATTTAAAAATGCATACATCCAGCAGCCCCATTTTGAGAATATGTCTCAAAAAATACTTGTATACCTGCCAAATGACTATATTCAAAACTACATGTTGCAACATTGATTGTAAAAGCAAAAAACAAAGAAACAAAAAAAGAAAAGAATAATGCAAGTCTCTTAGTAGGGACCTAGTTAAGAAGCATTATAAATCTATACAGAGGAGTGGCATGAACACTAAAAATAAAAAAGGGATGTCAGCATTATGACAGAGCGAGGAAACTATATTGTTTCTCTCCAAAAATCTGCAAATTGGGCAATTATAACTTAACAAAGGATCCGCTACTCAACACAAACACACATGAAAGATCCATGCATCATGGCATCTGAAGGTGGCATGTGGGAATGAGAACAGAAGGATGGGAGAAAGGACAGGAACAATGGCAGTAAATGCAGCTCAGTGCCCATTGTGGCTCAAGTGAGAGCAGTAGTAGTGGAGAGGTCAGGCAGCAGCCCCCATAATATGGCCTAGAGTATAAGAACGACAAAAGCAGTTTCTCTCCTGGAAAAGGCATCTCCCTTCTCCCCTGCCCATTGTGAAGGAACCAAATAGAGGTGGCTGGGAAGCTTTAAACAAAATAGCAGAGCTGACAGCCATTAGTGGCAGGGACAGAGCCACAGTATCATGAAATTATGTTCTCTGCAACACACCCAGAGTATCCTGGTAAAGAAACTTGAGGTGCTCCAAGCAGCATAACAAAAAGAAAGTACTCTACCTATCAACCTGCTGAAGTGTTGAGGGCAAAACAGTATCTAAACAAGAAAAGAGTTCACTGCCTCAAAAGCCTGGGAAGAGAAACAATCCATTAAGTACCATAAATAACCAAGGTAACTTGGGAACACAGAAAGAAAATTAAAATTCTCCAGAAGTCAAACTCATTGTTATAGAAGACAATAATTTAAGTGGCAGAGAATTCAAGATTGCAGTTATGAAGAAACTTAATTATTTATAAGAAAACTCAGGAAGGCAGTTCAATGAGCTCAGTAAGAAAACTAATAAACAAAGAGTACTTTACCAAAAAGACTGAAACTATTTTAAAAAGAACCAAACAGAAATTCTGGAGGTGCAGAACTTAACAAAAGAGATAAGGAATGCATTAGAGAGTATTGGAAATAGAGCAGACCAAATAAAGAGAGAAGTAGCGATCTTAAAGATGGAAACCTAGAAATGACCCAAGAGGAAGAAGAGAAAAAACTAAGAGAAAAAAAGAAAGAAAGAGAGAAAGAAATATACTCTATGAGAACTAGCTGACTCCATTAGAATGAGTAACCTAAGGATGATAGATATACTAGATGGAGAAGAAATAGCCTGCTCAAAGAAATAATTAATGAAAACTTCTCAAGTCTATGGAAAGAACTGGACATCACAATAGAGAAAGCTAACAGAACACTAAGTATATCAAGGCAAACAAACCTTCTTCAAGATTTTTTTAATTCAAACTGTAAAAAATTAATGACAAAGAAAGAATTCTCAAGTCCACTGGGGGGAGGAGGAGACTGTAACTTACAAAGAAAATGCCATTAGATTTTTATCAAATTTTGTTGTAGAAATATTTGAAGACAGGAGAGAGTGGAAGGAAATATTCAAACTATTGAAAGAGAGGACTCATCAGCAAAGAATAATATATCCAGCAAAGTTGACCTTTAGATATGAAGGAGAAATAAAGGCTTCCTCGGACAAAGAAAAACAGAGAGAATTTACCACTACTAGACCTAAATTAACAGAAATATTGTAAAGAGCTCCTGTATCAAAAATGAAAAGACAACAGTAGACTAACTTTCATTAAGATTACTAATTGACAGAAGGAAGTCAGAAATTGCAACTCTTCTTGGAAATGTAGCTACAACATAACATAAAAGATAAAGGGGCTTAAAATTATTTTTAAAAGCAATAAAAATAACCGTAAATACTGAAATACAATAATGAATCAAAACCTCAAAACCTTAAAAAGGATGGTCTTTGACAACAAATCATAAAAGGGGAGGAGAAAAAAGGACTAAATGGATACAAGTAAAGGAAGATAAGAGACAATTAGAAGAAAAAGGACTATTGTATGTATGACATATGTAACACAAACCTAATGGTAACCTCAAAACAAAAATTCAGAGCTGAGACACAAATTATAAAAAAAGAGAAAATGAGGGGAGGTGAGAAATTATAGAAAACCACCAAACTAAAATAGACAGAATCACAGAGAGAGAAAAATCAATGGAGATGCCGAGTACCAGAACACAAAAGACAAAATGATTATAGTAAGTTCCCATGTATCAATAATCACCCTAAACATACCAATCAAAAGGCACAGAGCAACAGGGTAGATTAACAAACATAACCCAGCTATATGTTGTCTGCAGGAGATGCATCTCAGCTCCAAAGACAAACATAGGCTTTAAGTGAAGGAAAAGAAGATGATGCTTCAAGCAAATGGCACACAGAAAAACATAGGTATAGCAGTACTTACATCAGACAAAATAGTTCTCAAGATAAAAAAAAAAGTAACAGGAAACAAAGATGGATATTTTATAATGATAAAGGAGACAATTTTTTAAGAAGACATAACACTTATCAATATATATGCATTCAACCAGGAAGTATCCGAATATAGAGAACAATTACTAAAGGATCTAAAGGAAGAAATGAATAAAAACACAAATATACTAGGGGACCTGAATACCCTATTAACAGCACAAGATAGATCATCTAGACAGAAAGTCAATAAGGAAATATCAGAGATAAACAACACACTAAACCAAATGGACTTAACTGATATTTTTAGAACTTTCCATCCCCAGATAACAGAATACACATTTTTCCAAAGTGAACATGGGACATCATAAATATGGTGGAGTGAAAGATGTTCCCAAATCTCTCCCCTTGAATAACAATAAACGGAACATATAAAACAACAACAACAAAAAAAACTCAACCTGCACACAAGCATGTCTGAGCTAGGGATCTTTAAATAAGAGCTATCACAGGTCAGAACCACAGGAGTCGGGCAGTAGACTGGGGTGGGAGGGGGAAGCTGCCAATCATAGCTGGAGCTCCATGCAGGATGGGGAGAGGAGAAGCTGTGGCGGGTTCCCTGAACACCCCTGCCTGAGAGAGCTGAGAGGTCTATGCAGTGGCAGTGCCTAGGAACCAGGACAGAAAGCAGAGAAGTGGAAAGAACAAAGAAGTGGGGATGGCAGAGAAGCAGCAACTATTTATTACCAGCCACAGTTGCAAAACAAGAGGCTAAACCCACAGCCTCCATCTTCCAACACAGAGGCCACAACCTCCATATCCTTCGAGACCAAACACCATGGAGCCCGAGGAAATCTGAAAAATGCTACAGAAACTGTTGCTAACACTAACAGGAACTGAGACCCAGGGTAGTGAGCGTGATTAAATATTTTTTTTTTAAAAAAAAGGTATTATTAAGGTTTTATATAAAGCAGGGATCCAAGAGGCTTAGACAACACTAACTGGAAACCAAAAGAAAAATGCTTTCTTAGCAACAGGCAAAAGAGATACTTTTACATAATAAATCTTCTTTCGGAAAAAAAAAAAAGCAAAATACACTTCCATTAACGCCCAGATAGATAAATCATCCATTAAACACCATGAACAACCAAGGTGACAAGGCAGCTCAGAAAGAAAGAGAAAAATCTCCAGAAAATGAGCTTGCAGGCATAGAAATATTCTACTTAAATGAGAGTTCAAGATGGTACTTTTGAAAAACTCAATGAGATCCAAAATAATTCTTATTAACAATTCCAGGAATTAAAAAATTAACTAGATGAGCAGAATGAGTTTTTTAGCAAGGAGATTGAAACCCTGAAAAAGAACCAAATAGAACTTCTGGAGATGAAAAACACAGGGAAAGAGATGAAAAACGAAATAGCAAGCTTAGGAACAGAGTTGACCAAATAGAGGAAAAGATCAGTGATATTGAAGACAAAAATCTAGAAATAAATCAGAAGGAAGAAGAAAGAAACTCAAGAATGAAAAATAATGAAAGAGAAATACAAGAACTAGCTGATACCATCAGGAGAAGAAACAAGGATAATGGGGATTCTCAAAGACAAGGAAAAAAAGCAGGAATTAGAAAGCATTTTCAGAAAATAGTTGATGAGAATTTCCCAAATCTAAGGAATGAGCTAGAGCTTGGAATTCAAGAAGTCAACAGAACACCCAATTAACTCAACCCAAAAGGCCTTTACCAAGACAAAAAAAAAAAAGACAAAAAAACACATAACTATGAGTAAAGTGACTAAAAAGTAAATAGAAGCAGAGTAGTTCAACCCTTATTAAGAATAAGATATTATAAACTTAAACAATAAGAAAAGATTTGTTATGGCAAGATAGTAATGAACATTCAGCATATATAGAAACAAATTGAGACAATAATAACAGAAAAGGGAAGGATTAAAAGATTCAAATTCTCAAAGGAAAAAGGAGATAAGGCACAGGCAGAAGAAATGGGCTACTATATATATAACTATCTTTTACATATTCGTAATGATAACCACATGCCAAAGATTCAAAACTGAAGTATATAACACAAAACAAAAAGGATCAGAGAGAAAACTCACAAAACCCAACCAAAATAGGAAAACAAAAACACAAGGACAAGGAAGCAATGGAAACACCGAGCTACCAGAAAGCAAAAGATAAAATGGCTATAGGAAAACCTCATATTTCAATAATTATGCTAAATGTAAATTAACTGAACTCACAAATAAAAAGGCACAGAGTTGCAGATTGGGTCAGAAAACAAAATCCAACCATATGCTGCCTCCAGGAGACACATCTTATCTCCAGAGACAAATACAGACTCAAAGTAAAAGGGTGGAAAATGATATTTCAAAGAAATGGCATTCAGAGAAAGTAGGTGTAGCCATGCTAATAGCAGACAAAATAGACTTAAAAAAAAAAAGGTAAAGAAAGATATTAATGAACTCATACACCAAAAAAGCATAATACTTATTATGTTCCCAGTCAGGAAGCCTTGAAATATGTAAAGCAATTACTAACAGAACTAAAGGGAGAAACAGACCAAAACACTATCATAGTAAGGAACATAAACACCCCACTGTCTGATATGGACAGAACATCCAAACAGAAAATCAACAAGGAAATAACATTCTTAAATGACACATTAGACCCACTGGACATAATTGACATTTACAGAGCCTTTCATCTCAAAACAGCTGATAATACACTCTTCTCTAGTACATATGGAACATTCTCAAGGACTGAAAACATACTGGGACATAGAGATAGCCTCAACAAATATAAAAGGTTTGAAATCTTTTCAGCCATATTCTCTGATCATAATGCTTTGAAGCTGGAGATCAACTGTAAAAAGAAAGTGAGAAGAACCACAAATATGAGGATTAAACAACATGCTACTGAAGAACAATTGGGGCAGAAAAGAAATAAAAAGAGGGATCAAGAGGTACATAGAAATGAATGAAAATAATAGTACAACATATTAAAACTTTTGGGACATGACAAAAGTGGTATTAAGAGGAGAAAGTTCATATCGTTACAGGCCTAGCTCAAAAAACAAGAATGAGTCAAAATAAACAACCTAACACTTCATAAAAAACAAACAAACTAACTAAAAAAGGAAGAACAAATGAAGCCCAAAGTCAGCAGAAGGAAAAACATAATCAAAATTAGAGCAGAAATAAATGAAATCAAAAATAAAAATAAAAAAATTAATGTGACAAAGAGCTGGTTCTTTGAGAAGGTTAATAAGATTGACAATCCCTTGGCTAGTCTCACTAAAAAAGAGAAAAGACACAAATGAACAAAATCTGGGCTGAAAGAGGAGAAATTAAAACAGACACTGCCAAAATACAAAGGATCATACAAGAATACTATGAAAAAGTATATACACCAAATTTAATAACCTAGAAGAAATGGTATCTTTATAAGTACTTAGAAAGATACAACCTGCCTAGACTGAATCAGAACTGGAAGAGTTTGGAAAAAGATGGTGGAGTGAGAGACATCCCCAGATGTCTC
Organism: Macroglossus sobrinus; assembly: GCA_004027375.1. NCBI lineage: Eukaryota > Metazoa > Chordata > Mammalia > Chiroptera > Pteropodidae > Macroglossus > Macroglossus sobrinus. Next base: position 28,454 of record PVKZ01003241.1, read on the forward strand.
CCCTTAAAACAACAATAAGCTGAACATCTTAAACTCAACCAAACTGCACACAAGCACTTCTGAGTGTGGGATCTGTGCATAAGAGCTACCACAGGTCAGAACCCCAAATGTCAGGAGGTGGACTAGGGAAAAAAGAGAAGCTGCTTCTCACAGCCAAAGCTACCTGTAGGAGGAGTGGGTAGGGAGGAGGTGGGTGGAGAAGGTGTGACAAGTTCCTTGAAGAGCCCTGCTTGGGAGAGTTATGAACTCCACAAAGCCGGCATCAGGGCCCAGTCATCAAGGCAGAAAGCAGAGAAACTGGATAGCAGAGAAACAACAGTTGATTTTTACTGGCTGCGGTTGTAAAAACCGAGGTTGAGCCTAATCCCAAACCCCCATTCCAGAGGGCTCCTCCCCCCATACCCTCTGAGAATGAACACCACAGAGCTCCAGGAGAATCTGAGCAAATGCTAACAAAACTGTCGCTAAAACTTACAGGGACTAAGACTGAGAGTAGTGAGAACGATTAAACATCTATAAGGGAAAAAAAGGCATTATTAAAGCTTTATATAAAGCAGAGATCCAAGAGGCTTAGAAGCCACCTTTTGGAAACCAAAAGAAAAGTGCCTTCTTTGCAACAAGCTTAAGAGAGACTTCATATAATAAATTTGCTTTCTGGAAGAAAAAAGCTGAAGACATTTCCATAAATGCCCAGGTGGAGAAATTGTCCATTAACCATCATGAACAACCAAGGTGACAGGGCAACTCAGAAAGAAAGAGAAAAATCTCCAGAAAATAAGCTTACACACATAGAAATACGCGACTTAAGTCACAGAGAATTCAGGATGGTACTTCTAAAAATCTCAGTGAGTTCTGAAACGAGTCATATCAACAATTTCAGGAATTAAGAAAACAACTAGGTGAGAAGAGCAAGGAGATTGAAACCATCAAAAAGAACAGAATAGATCTACTAAAGATAAAAAACACACGGCAAGAGTTGAAAAATGAAATAGCAAGCTTAGGAAATAGAGTCCACCAAATGGAGGAAAGCATCAATGATATTGAAGAGAGAAATCTAGAAATAAATCAGAAGGAAGAAGAGAGAAACTGAAGAATGAAAAATAATGAAAGAAAAATATAAAAACTAGCTGACACCATCAGGAGAAGAATCATAAGAATAATGGGCATTACCAAAGGTGAGGAGAAAGAGCAAGGACTAGAAAGCATTTTCAGACAAATCGTTGATGAGAATTTCCCCAAAATAAGGAATGAGCTGGAGCTTGAAATTAAAGAAGTCAACAGAACAGCCAATTATCTCAATCCAAAAAGGCCTTCACCAAGACACATTATATTAATATTATCAAAAGTCAACAACAAAGACAAAATTCTCAGGGCAGCCAGAGAGAAGAAGACAGTAACTTATAAAGGAAAATCCATTAGATTATTGTCGGATTTCTCAGCAAAGACCTTACAAGCCAGAAAGGGAGCCTACTATCCAACTAAGCTCTCCTTTAGATATGAGGGAGAAATAAAGACCTTTCCAGACATACAAAATTTGAGGGAATTCTCCACTATGAGGCCTGTACTACAGAAAATACTGAAAAAGGCCGGCTCACCTAAAACAAAATGAAAAACAAAACAAAACAAAACAAAAAACACATAATTAGGAGTAAAGTGACTATCAGGCAAATAGAAGCAGAGGAGTTCAACTCTTAAAAAGAACAGGGCTTAAACAATAAGAAGAGAATTACTATAGCAAAATAGTAATAAACATTAAGCATACACAGGGACAAGTTGAGACAACAATGAATTAAAAGGAGAGGATGCAAAGATCCAAATTCATGAAAGAGAATAGAGATAAAGCACATGCAGAAAAATGGACATATATATATATATATATATATATATGTATATATATATATACATATATATATATATATATGTATATATATATATACATATATATGTATATATATATGTATGTATATATATGTATATATAACTATCCTTTTCATATTTGTAAAGGTAACCACACACCAAAAATTCAAAACTGAAGTATGTAATATAAAACAAGAAGAAACAGAGGCAAAACCCATAAAAGCCAACCAAAAAAAAGAAAACAGAAACACAAGGACAAGGAAGCAATGGAAACACCGAGCTACCAGAAAGCAAAAGTTAAAATGACTATATGAAGACATCATATATCAATAATCACCCTACATGTTTATGGATTGAACTCACCAATAAAAAGGCACAGAGCTGCAGAATGGATCTAAAAACAAAACCCAACCATATGCTGCCTCCAAGAGACACATCTCAGTTCCAAAGACAAATATAAACTCAAAGTGAAAGGGTGGAAAATGATATTTCAAACAAATGACATTCATAGAAAAGCAGGAGTAGTGGTACTAATATCAGATGAAATAGACTTCAAAATCAAAAAGGTAAAGAAAGACACTGAGAGACACTCCATAATGTTAAAGAGAATCATGAACTGAGAGACAAAACACTTATTAATATCTATGCACCCAATCAAGGAGCCCCAAAATATGTAAGGGAATTACTAACAGAACTAAAGGGAGAAACAGACCAAAACACTATCATAGTATGGGATCTAAATACCCCACTGTCAGATATAGACAGATCATCCAAACAGAAAATCGATAAGGAAATAACATCCTTAAATGACACATTAGACCAACTGGACATAATTGACATTTACAGAGCCTTCCATCTCAAAACACTTGTTCATACCTTCTTCCCTAGTGCACATGGAACATTCTCAAGGACTGTTCATATACTGAGACACAGAGGTAGCCTTAACAAATATAAGAGGTTTGAAATCATACCAACCATATTCACTGATCATAATGCTTTGAAACTGGAGATTGACTGTAGAAAGAAAGCAGTAAGAACCACAAATACATGGAGATTAAACAACATACTACTGAAGAATAACTGGGTCAGAGAAGAAATAAAGAGAGAGATCAAGAAATACATAGAAACGAATGATAATAATAGTACAACGTATCAAAACTTTTGGGACATGGCAAAAGCAGTCATAAGAGGAAAGTTCATATCATTACGGGCCTATCTCCAAAAACAAGAAGAAGCCTAAATAAACAACTTAATGCTTCATCTTTAAAAAAAAAAAAAAACTAGAAAAGGAAGAATAAATGAAGCCTAAAGTCAGCAGAAGAAAAGAAATAATCAAAATCGGAGCAGAAATGAATGATATTGAAAACAAAAAAAATAGAAAATATAAATGCAACAAAGAGCTGGTTCTTTGAGAAGGTTAATAAAATTGACACCCCCTGGCTAGACTCACTAAAGAAAAAAGAGAAAGGACACAAATAAACAAAATCAGGGATGAAAGAGGGAAAATTAGGACAGACTCCACAGAAATACAAAGGATCATACAAGAATACTCTGAAAAAGTATATAACACCAAATTTAATAACCTAGAAGAAATAGACAAATACTTAGAAAAATATAACCTTCCCTGACTGAATCAAGAGAAACTGGAAAATCTAAATAGACCAATCAGCATCGATATTGAAACAATCTTCAAAATCCTACCATAAAGTAAAAGTTCAGGACCAGATGACTTCACCAGTGAATTCTATCAAATATTCAAAAAAGATTTAATACCTATTCTCCTCAAACTTTTTCAATGAATTGAAGAGGAGGCAATACTTCCCAATTCATTTTATGAGATCAATATTATTTTGATACCAAAACTTAGTAAAGGTAACACACAAAAAAAGAAAACTGCAAACCAATAGTCTCATTAATACCGATTCGAAAATCCTAAATAAGATGCTAGCAAGCCGAATATATAACATATTAAAAAAATTATACCCCACAATCAAGTGGGCTTCATCCCAGAGGCACAGGGATGGTTCAACATACGCAAATCAATTACTGTGATACACCACATCAAAAAATTTAAAAATAAGAACCATATGATCTTATCAATAGATGCAGAAAAACCCTTCGACAAGATATAACACCCACTTGTGATCAAAACACTTAACAAAATCGGTATAGAAGAAAAGTACCTTAATATAATAAAGGCCATCTATGACAAACCCTTAGCCAACATTACACTTAATGGTGAAAAACTAAAAACCTCCCCTCTAAGATCAGGAACAAGGCAAGGCTGTCCACTATAAATATTGTTATTTAAATTAACATCGGAGGTCCTAGCAAGTGCAATCAAACAAGAGAAATATATAAAAGTCATTCAAATAGGAAACGAAGTCAAACTGTCACTATTCGTAGATGACATGATTTTCTATGTAGAAAATCCTAAAGACACAACAAGAACACAACTAGAAACAATAAGCAAATAGAGTAAAGTTTCTGGATACAAAATCAATGTTCAAAAATCCATAGCGTTTCTATACTCTTAATAACAAAGTGTCAGAAAAAGAAATGGAAAAAATAATTCTTTTTGCAATTGCAACAAAAAGAATAAAATATTGAGAAAGAAATCTAACAAAACATGTGAAGGACCTATATGATAAAAACTATAAGACCTTATTAAGAGAAATTGAAAAAGATACAAAGAAATGAAAAAATATTTTGTGTACTGGGATTAGACGAATCAACATAGTTAAAATGACCATATTACCTAAAGCAGTACACAGATTTAATGCAATCCCCATCAAAATCCCAATGGCATTTCTTAAAGAAATAGAACCTAAAATTGTCAGATTGTATGGAAGCACAAAAGACCCCAAATTGCCAAAGCCATCCTGAGAAAAAAGAACAAGTCTGGAAGTATCACTCTGCCCAGCTTCAAATTATACTACAATGTGACAGTAATCAAAACGGTATGGTATTGGCAGAAAAACAGACACACGAACCAGTGGAACAGAATAGAGAGTCCAGAAGTAAACCCATGTTTATATGGGCAAATGATTTTTGACACACACACAAAAAAGCCAAAAACATACAGTACAGAAAGGAAAGCCTCTTCAACAAATCGTGAAAGAAAACTGGAAAGCCACCTGTAAAAGAATGAAACTAGACTGTTGTCTAATCACCACACACCAAAATTAACTAAAATGGATTAAGGACATAAATATAAGACCAGAAACCATAAATTGCATAGAAGAAAACATAGGAACTAAACTCAAGGACCTTGGACTTAAACAGGATTTTATAAATTTGACCTCAAAGGCAAGGGAAGTAAAAGCAAAAATAAATGATTGGGATTATATCATACTAATAAGCTTTTGAACAGCAAAAGAAACCGTCAACAAGGTAAAGAGACAACCATTCGAATGGGAGACGATGTTTGCAAGCAATGTCTCCAATAAGAGCCTAATATCCAAATTATACAAAGAACTCATATGATTCAATAACAACAAAAAATAAATAATCCAATCAAAAAATGGGCAGAGAACCTGAACAGACACTTTTCCCTAGAGGACATACAAATGGCCAACAAATATATGAAAATACACTCAACGTTGCTAGCTATTAGAGAATACAAATCAAAACCACAAAGAGACACTATCTCACACCTGTTAGAATAGCTATAATTAACAGGATAAGTAATAACAAATGTTGGAGAGGATGTGGAGAAAAAGTAAGCCTTATACACTGCTGGTGGGACTGCAAATTGGTACAGCCACTATGGAAAATAGTATGAAGTTTTCTCAAAAAACTAAGAATTGATCTACCATATGATCCAGCAATCTACTAGATATTTACTCCAAAGACTTGAAAACATATATTCAAAATATATTTGCATACCGATGTTCAGAGCAGCATCGTTCACAGTGGCGAGGACATGGAAGCAACCAAAGTGTCCTATGATAGATGATTGGATAAAGAAGCTGTGGTACAAATATACAATAGAATATTACTCAGCCGTAAGAGAGATTTGCCATTTGCAACAACATGGATGGACCTTGAGATAATCATGCTAAGAGAAATAAGCCAGACAGAAAAAGTGTCAGACCAGATGATATCACTTATATATGGAATTTAAACCTAAAACTAACAAACAAACTGAACAAACAGAGACACATGGACAGTGACAAGAGACTAATGTTTACTAGAGGGGAGGGGGAAGGAGAGAGGTAGTTGGGGTAAAAGTAGTCAAATATGTGGTTACAGAA